>CAIGQZ010035043.1:15086716-15105011 GCA_903798205.1 Danio tinwini | reverse complement strand
TTCATTCAGAGTTAGTCTCTAGTAAACAACTCACTGATTCAAATGATTCATTCAAAACTAGTTTCTAGTAGACAACACACCGATTCAAATGATCAGTTCAAAGCTATTCTCTAGAAAACAGCTAGCCAATTCAAATGATCCATTTAGACTTAGTCTCTAGTCAACAACTTACTGATTCAAACGATCCATTCAGAATTAGTCTCTATAAAATAACTTATTGATTCAAATGATCTATTCGGTGTTAGTCTCCAGTCAAGAACTCAGTTATTGAAAAGATTCATTCAGTCTTAGTATTCCGTAAACAACTCATTGATTCAAGGGTGATGCAGTGGCGCAGTGGGTAGCACGTTTGCCTCACAGCAAGAAGGTCGCTGGTTTGAGCCTCAACTGTGTCAGTTGGCGTTTCTGTGTAAGGTTTGCATGTTCTCCCTGTGTTCACGTGGGTTTCCTCCGGGTGCTCCGGTTTCCCCCACAGTCCAAACACATGTGGTACAGGTGAACTGGGTATGCTAAAATTGACCATAGTGTATGAGTGTGTGTGAATGAGTGTGGATGTTTCCCAGTGATGGATTGCGGCTGGAAAGACATCTGCTGCGTAAAACATATGCTGGATATGTTGGCGGTTCATTCCACTGTGGCGACCCCAGATAAATAAGGGGACTAAGCCGAAAAGAAAATTACATGAACTCACTGATTCAAATAATCCATTCAGAGCTAGTCTTCATTTAACAACTCACTGATTCGAATCATACATTCAGAGTTAGTTTCCAGTAAACAACTCATTAATTCAAATGATATATTTAGAGTTAGTATCAAGTAAACGACTAACAGATTCAAATGATCAATTTAGTGTTAGTCTCCAGTAAACAACTCGCTGATTCAAATGATCTATTCAGTGTTAATCTCCTTTAAATGATTCACTGATTTTACAAACCAATCTCAATGGGGTCCAGCATGTTAATGAGGTTTTGCATGTTTTCTCTTGAATTGCTATGAATTTTCATTGTGGTAATTAGAGTGTAACATCAGCTTTGTTTCAAAATAAGCATTAATCAGTAAGTACTTTTACTTTTATGACATAAGTACATTACAAATCAAGTACTTTATACTTTTACTGGAGTAATGTTTTATTAGGGTATCTCCAATTTTACACAAGAGCCTATTTTGTGTTTGTCTATCACCGATGGTACATACATAGTTGTTTTGAAGTATTAAAATAATGAATGCTTTCACTTGTTACCATACACAAGTATATTGGCTAAAAGCTGGACTTGTTTTTTCCACAAGACAGGTGCAAGATCACAAGCAAAACATGTCACTTATTGATTAATCATCTTTAACGTCAATGCTAAGATTAGTACTGTACATTCAAATGTCTTTGTTCAACTTAAGTCAAGGTCGGTTTGGTGTTTGGAATAAGGGTGTATATCTGAGCACACCTTTGTGGATTTAGGTAAGAAATAAACGGGCTTTAGTATATACAAACAGATTAAAGATCTGGTATGTGCCCTCAGCCATTGGCAACACTTAAGAGCTCTTACTAGTGACTTTAAAGGAGTCTCTCTCGCTAAACCAGTCAGTCAAGTTGGATGAAGTCACAGATACGGAACAATGTTTAGAGGGTCGATCGCACCTGCAGCAAGCCACTGTCGTTCTCTTTTTATTGAAGAGAAGCATATGGTGACAAAGGTACACCGGTGTGGTGGCCGTCCATCAAATCCACTTAGAGAATGAGCGGATAAGAGGACTTACTGGGCTCATCTTTTGTTTGCCTGCTCCTGTGTGTCTGGATCCCGCTGTGAGCGCTACATAATCCCATCAAAGGCAGAGCATAGCCACCCCTGTATCTACCAGAAGGACCACTGATTATTGAACGAAAGATTAGGATTATGAAGGCAACAGATTGGGACCGATTGAAACATTCTAACCCTATTCAATGAAATAAGTAATCATAAGTATAAATAAGAAAAAGGTGCATCGAAGCATGAAGTGCGTTTAGAGATATGATCACATTTGTGAATGGTTCATAATGTTTTATGATCCATTCATGACTTTTATTTTAAAGGCAAGACATTGCTTTACATGGTCTGAGTTAAGTTGAGCTGCAAAGATTCATTGGGTTGAGATATATAATGTTTTTATACCTGCTTTAACAGCATAGGCTCAATCTGAAAACTGTAGCCAAATATATTTTTCTGGAGATTGCAATTTATGTAGCCAGAGGAACATATGGCTGCATTTCATGTTTAAAATGAATGCTACGACGCAGTATGACGACAATCCTTCTCTCGCTTAAAAGCTGACCACTTACCTCCGTATGGACAGCTTTTCCGCTGTTACCAGTTTGTCTGGTTGCTCGACACAGACTTGATGGGGTTAGACTTCGGCGAAGAACGGTTCCAGAAAGCAGTTAAGACAACAGCAAAAACCCAAAAATAAAATAACCAAGTAAATAACAGGGTGAAAATCTAAAAAACATGGTAAAATCATGTATGGGCTTTTCTTTTTTTTGGATTGCTATTAAAAATACTGCGGTTGGGTTTGGGGAAGGGGGTGAGCAGATCAATCAGTGCTTTTTAAAACACTATTGGTTGGATTTAGGAAAGGGGGGAGGGTGAGGGGATCAGTCAGTTGGTAAGTCAGTCAGTTGACAGCGGCCTCTGGTGAATTTATGTGAGAACAACAGGCACGAATGGCACTTGCGGGAGAAATTTGAGATCTGAAAAAGCTTACACAGCGGCCTCTGCTGGATTTACGAAAATAAAAATTTTACCTTCTGGGATGTGTGTGCCGCTCTCCAGAAATGTATATAGAGGAACGTAATCAGAATTAGCCTGGGTTGTGTTTTATACTCTTTTTGTTCATTTATGGATATTCAGTTTTCTACCTTGATTTCATATGAATACCTACAATGTGTTTTCTATATGGAAAAGGAAATCTAAAAACCTAACATTTCATAGGAACTGAAAAGATTTATGCAAATGTACAGATTAGTTTTCACAAACTCATAAATTGTTCACCATCATAGTGTTAGTAAAAAAAAATGCAAAAATGCTACTGTAAAATATGTACCATGATTAACAGTAAATTACCATAATATTTACAGTAAATAACCTTAAATTGACCTTCCCAGAATTCCCAGCGTGACAGTTTTTGTTGACATCTTTCACTTTTTTATGACTTTTTTTTTATATATTTTCTTATCAGTGATGCAAGTAACTTACTATATATTGGTATATTCCTCTGCTAGTGGAAAAAAAAAATATTCATCATATGATTTTCTCCAAACATTTTTTGTCTGCTTGACAAAAAGGTGCAATGTGTAAATATTAGGACTGTATAAATGTTATATAAGCATTATACATTTATGAAATACTGTAGTTTACCACAAAATTTACAACATACATATTTTTGGAGTTTCTACCTAAGAATATGTGTATTCTATATGATGATAGTAGACCTCCTTGGAAAAGTAGGTTGCTGCTGGATTTTGTCCTCCAGTCCTGCT
Source organism: Danio tinwini (assembly GCA_903798205.1). NCBI lineage: Eukaryota > Metazoa > Chordata > Actinopteri > Cypriniformes > Danionidae > Danio > Danio tinwini. The sequence goes on along the minus strand of CAIGQZ010035043.1, from coordinate 15,101,503 downwards.
GTCTTTGTGGTTCCTAATGCCCCAGTAGAGGCCTTGGGACACTATTCTGTAAAAAAAACACCATACTTGAGATTTCAAACCAGATTGGAGTGTAGCTGCTCAGATTCATGGGGCTAATACCTAAAGTCCTAGCAACATACGGGGGGCTTAGAGTCCGACCTGGGACTCTAAAATCCCTTTTTTGGCCTGAAAAAAAGATCAGGGAAGCTATTTTAAGTCCCTGGTTATGCAAGTTTTGTTTTATTTTTTTATTAATATTATTATTATTTTTGTATGAATGTATTCATTTTCTTTTAGTATCCAGGTCCATGCTTCTTCCATGTTTGACGTCATGAGACCCTCATGCATTATTATGCTCAACAAGCAAGTATGTTTACATTTTCATACAAGACCAGCACATCATGCCCTAAAGACATTCTCTCGAGAGAGAGCAGCATGTCGAACAGTCACTCATGTTGTCATTCAAAGCTGTCACCGAAGGCCGTATGAGAGGTCACACTGGAAGGCTTCATACTTCACCATTACAGCACTGCCTGTGGCTGCATGATACAGACAGGTCAGAATGGGCAAGAGCCTAGAGTCTCTCCCGTCCTCTCCAACATCAAAACGAGACTGTCTAAAGTTCTGGATTTTCTGCCAATGTCAAACCTGCAAGCTGCGAGGAAAAAAAAAAGTTTCTTTCTCAAGCAAAATTTTAATGAACATTTAACTTTTACACCCCGTTAACACAGGGAGTTGTGCGGTGCAACATGATGCAATGCAAATACCCAGATGTATCTTGTTAGTAACAATGCCCGTTTGCTCTGCAAGCGCATGATGATGACACCGTATTAGTCTTTTGACCACCTCTTCATTCTCACAGGATTTTTGGTGGTTCTTTCTTCTCTGTTCTCGTCTCTTTTTCTGCTATTCTGTCACCTCCGGCTGGTGGCAGAAATAGTTGTGCTCTAACATACATCGTACTATGTTTTCTTGGTGCTAATTGGGCCGGCGAGACTAGAACGCTGAGTAAAAACGGTGTAAAATCTCACATTAGCTATGAAGTCATTCATGTTTGCTGTCTCCAGACAGAAGAAAAAATTCACCTCTTCCTGTCCATTTCAGCCGCAGCTCTGGCACATACTTCATACATAACTGGATGTCTTTGTCAGCATGGAGTAGGTAGTTTCAAATTCAGACAAAGCCGCAACCTCAGACACTCTCAGAAGGATTAAGATGTGAATGAGTCTTGCAGTATTTATGGTGCAGTTGTTTCTTTTCTCTTTTTTTTACCATATACCTGATGTAAAGTACAAAATGAAAGTGTGACAAAAATAAGAAGGAAGAGTCTCAGTGAAATATGCTTACACAAATGTTAATGAGATATTTATTTAAAATGATAGTTTACCCCCAAAAAAACAGAAAAGAAAAAAAAGAAAAATTTTGAGTTTTTTTTCTTCTGTTAAACACACAAAAATATATATTTTGAAGAAAACTGAAACATGTAATCATTGACTTCCATAACAGGGCAATCAAATATAGTATTGAGGTCAATGATTACAGATTTCCAGCTTTCTTCAAAATATATTTTTTTTGTGCTCCACACAACAAAGAAAGTCAAACAGGTTTGGAACAATCAAAGGGTGAGTAAATGGCAGATTATTCAGTTTAGCGTGATTTGGGTTTGAGATTGAAATGGTAATGCATCTCTGAAAAGTGTATGTTATTACTAAGTAAAAAGACAAATAAGCCTGAAACAAATAAGACATGACTGAGTGCCTTTTTTAAAAGATTAGTTCAACCAAAAAAAACAAAATGTATTCTGCTATTAATTACTTACCCTCTTTTTGTTCCAATCTCCTGAAACCTTCCTTAATTTAATTAAGTTAGTTTAGATGAAATTCGAGAGCTCCTTCATCCTCTATAGACAGCAAGGGACTCAATAACAATCCTGATAAAAAAAAAACATTGTCAAAACATTTTATGTGACTTCAGTGGTTCAACTGTAGTTATACAAAGCTAAAAGAATTTTTTGTGAATCTAAAATACTGTAAATTTGATTTTGTTTACCAATATCTTCTCTCATGCATCAGGTCAGAGTTTAGGTTTAATACAAGTAATACACCATTAGAGCAACCAGCAGTGAACAAAGTTTGTCCGGGGAGAAAATATACGTATAAAGTCATGTTTACAGTTTATTTTTGCCACACAAAAGTGTTCTTTGAACATTGTATGATTGCAGTTTAACCACTGAAGCCACATATAATGTTTTGACAATGATGTTCTTGTTCTGTACTTTGAAAGTGTTAGAACGTTGCTGTCTATAAATCAGAATCAGAATCTTTATTGTCATTGTACAAAATACAATTCAATTTACTTTTGCCCTTCCTGTTAGTTATTTGTCTAAAACAACAAAAATAGTAACAAGAACAGATTTTAAAAAAAGACAATAATAATAATATATATAAAAAAAATAATAATAATAATAATAATACTTGTGCGTAGAAAGTGACATTTTTTAGTAGCGTTCAAGTTAAAAAGTAAGTGAAATGTTGGCCAGAAAGGCATACAATTTAATGTCAGTTCATTATTGCAACAGCCCTGAGATATGTACTTTTTTTTCTAGGTCGGTTTGTTTTGGCTTTTCTATGGAGGATGAGAGAGCTCTCAGATGTCATCTGTAATATCTTAATTTGTAACAATATATATAATTCCTTACATTAATATTACACTTTTCTGAACACTTAAAGCACTTTACACTTTACACCACCAGTGAGCAGCATCAACCTAGATGATGCGACAGCAGCCATATTGCGCAGGATCACACAACACACAGCAGCTTTTTGGTGGAGAGGAGACAGAGCGATGAAGCCAATTATGATATGGGGATGGTTAGAAGCCCATGATGGGCCAAATTTAGCCAGGATGCCTACACTTTTTTTGAAGGGCATCCTGGGATTTTTATTGACCACAGAGAGTCGGGATCATGGTTTAGAGTCTCATCTAAAAGACTGTGCTCACTGAGCATATAGAGTCCCCATCAATATATACTGGGATGTTAGGACCCACACAGACCACAGGTTGAGCAGGCCCTGCCGGTCTCACTAACACCACTTCCAGCAGAAACCTAGTTTTCCCATGTGTTCTCCCATTCTAGTACTGACCAGGCGGCGCCCTGCTTAGCTTCAGTGGGTAGGCATGTAAGAGTTGCAGAGAGCTATCTGCTGGCACACAATCTGTGTTCTAACAATGAACAAACGTGTCTCAGGTGATTAGAAGGACATGAAATTGAGTAATTAGTAACATAAGTTTACATTTTGGGGAAATGATTCCCTTAATACTACATGAGAACAAGAATGGGTCATCATAAACTTTGTGTTTGACTGAAAAAGAAAAAATAATGATTCAGATTAGCTCAGATCACCTTCATAGGGGGTTGATGTGAACTCCCCGTCAACATCATTTTAAGCAGGCTCAGGACTGAACCCCCATCCCGTCTGTAAGGCATTGTGTTGGCTGTTTCTCAGTGGTCAGTAAGAGCTCCTGCTGGGCAGCGTCTGGCTACCTACCGTATTTCCCACCAAGTCTGTCTCGCACTATTCTCATTCATTCCCTTTTCTATTCTCTCTCTTCTGCATACCAACTTCACAACTGAATGCAGCATCATTTATTGGACAATGACCTACTAAATAGCCAGAGACCTTCTCTCTTTTGGAGGTCAGGCAAAAAGATCAATTCTTTCCTTTTCATCTCCATTTGTTTTCCCAGAGAGTGATTACACACCGCTGACCCAATACAAATCTGCAGCTATAATAGGCTTCTTTTGGCAAAACAAAGATAAAGCTTCAGAGAAACAAAGTGCTTACCACACACAAAGGATGACTGAGTAACATTTATTTGTGAGCGTACAGCAGATTTAAAAACAGAGGGGTGTCTTTATCATCAGTCTGCCTTTTTTTTCCCCCAGCTTTATACACACGCTCACACACTTGGAGGAACAGTGGGTCTGATCTTGCCCAGGGCGCAGGGAGTAGTGCTCATACTGTGGAAAGGAGCCAGCGATTGTAGAGTGGTCCCATAGTGCTCGGAGGCTGCACAGTACAAGCGCGCATGTGTATATAGCCACATTAACACTCCTTAGGGGAGGAAATACATATCACGGGTCAGCTGCTGTCACTAGAGCACATCCACTCATCTGGAGGAGCAGAGCATTCGTGAGCTTGCGGTAGATGGGAGAGAGATATCCAGTGCTGTGTAATGTTGAAAGATTCAAATCCTAGTTCAGCAGCGATTCATTAAAATAGATGCTACTCAGGATCACTAAATAAACTTGCCTCAGTTTTGCAAAAAAAATAAAAAATGAATTAAGCATTCTTGATGCCATAATTTTGTCCACCTTGTCCTATTGTTTGCCTGTTTGGTCACTCACAACAAATTATATCTTGGAGCCAATAGCTATACAATAGGGATATAAGATCCACTATAGACTTTCTGGGTGACACATCAATGTTTTGCTTTTTCACTCTCTAATGCTTTATCATTTCAAAATTACACTACACACACAGGGATTAGACTGTACTATTACATTTTAAATAGTCCTTCCTCAGCCCTTTGTGCTTTGGTACCAAAACTTAAAACATGGAACGATCATTCCAGCAGATCTGCAACAAATGTATGTTTGCCATTACCGGCTTTTAAAAACTGTTATGAACAGAGATCTTTCTTTTATGTATTAACAAAAGTCTGGAATTAGATCCCACAACATGTAAAACAATTCCAACACTGAGACTTTTTTTTTTTAAATCTCATGCTCGTCATCTGATGGTCAACTATCACTGTAGCCACTGAGATAGTAGCCTGTCTCTCTTCATTTCGTATGTTTGGTGATTGTTTGTACAGTTCTCATGTGTTGATGGATGAGATGTTGTCTAAACGCTTAAAAAAACAGCATTCATTCTGAGTCAGGCCTGATTGTCTTTTAATATTTTCCTGTTATAAAAAATTATAAATAAATAAATGCATACACACTGTTTGTTACAGATTTTAACTGAGATGAATACTAGAGGCAGTAAGATTTCATGCAAAAAATAAATACAGTTAATAAAGACTTGGTCATTTCCCAGTTGCGAGTTAGAAGGGCATCCACTGTGTAAAACATGTGCCAGCATAGTTGGCATTTCATTCTGTTGTGGTGACCCCTGATAAATCAGGGACTAAGCTAAACAAAAATGAACGAATGAAATACTTGGTCATACTTTACTTGAATGGGTGTTTATGATCATGTAATGACACGGCATGAATTTTAGCAGGATTTTACGCATGCTTATAACTGTCATTAAGTGTTATTAGCTCAGTTATGTCACTTTAAATGCAAAGATACCATTGTTTGAGATGTCTTTGTCATGACAACTTGACATTACCAAGAAAACAAAACATGTCTGTGTTTTAGTCATGACAACTTGACATTATCAAGACAGCATAACCTGTATATATATAACAGCGTCCTCAATGTTTAATAGAATTTAAAATACTTTAATAACAAAATCAATTTGTACCAGTATTATTGAGGACAACAAATACATAATATATATAATGACACATTTATTCATGACAATCATGTTTATGACAGATTTATGACAAGTTATGTTGTCTTGGTAATGTCAAATTGTCATGACAAAGGCAAAAGGTTGATGTATTTGTATTTGATGTGTTTGTTTTTGTAAATAACATGTTGAGAATATGGGAAAATCTGAAAATATGTTAAAGATCAGGGGAGGGCTTTCCTGTTTCTGGATTGCTTTTAAAAACTGTCGATTGGGTTTAGAGAAGGGGGTGGGGAGGCCAGTCGGTGCTTTTAAAAATACTATTGGTTGGTTTTCAGTCAGTCAGTCGACAGCACCCTCTGGTGGATTTACAGCAGGCGCAAATTTGAGATCTCAAAAAGCATACACATAGGCCTGGATTCACAAAAACAAAAATTACAAAAAAATGAGCTTCTGGGACATATTTGGCACTCTCCAGAAATGTATATAGGGCTACGTTTTCAGAATGAGCCTGGGGTGCAAAAAAGTGAGAAAACTGGTCGCTTTGAAAGTGACAAGTTGACTGCATTTAAAAAATAAAGAAAATTGATTAAACACAAAGTTTATTTAATAATTTGATAATTTACTCACTTTTTATGATGTCAACTATTTGCTTTAAAAGGAGCATGTTTGTTCACTTGTTTTAATTAAAGTCAGCTTGCCAAATTGATTTAACAGTAGCGCATAATTTATAAACTAATACATTGTAAGATTTCTACATCAATGCGTATAGCTTTCTGTTAGTAAATGCAATGCTCAACTAATAAACATTGCATTTGTAATGCAGCATGACAAAAGACCACAAAGCAGACCACTAAAAGTTTCTTTACTAAATGCATTTTCAGCACTTTTGTTTTCTCTAATGCTTCACTGGCTTTTGAAATTCCGAATGATGATTGGATACAACTTATTTTTAAAATATGGTGTCTATTTTAAGACCTCGAGAGCACATAAAGTGCGGGATTGGGCCCAAGGCAAAGTTTTGGAAAAGTGAAGCCAAAACACATTGATCACCGCTTTTATTTGTGACCACCCGCTGCATTCTCAAACAGTGGGAAATCAAATAAATAAATAGATCAAAGCATTCAAGATCTAATTGAGGTCTAACCAGGTGTGTAGTCTGAATCTGACAGCAGCCTTCACAGTAAACATTTGTTGTAAACATTTCTTTCTTTCTTTCTTTCTTTCTTTCTTTCTTTCTTTCTTTCTTTCTGTCTTTTTCTTTCTTTCTTTCTTTCTTTCTTTCTTTCTTTCTTTCTTTCAGCACCACTCATTTAGCATGCAATATGCAATAACATGTTTCTCTTGGGTTGGTATACATTGACCCATCTTGCACGCTATCATTCCCGTCACACTTCATTTAACCAAGTAACTAGCTCAAACAGTAGGATATTAAACAAATAAATAGATCAAAGCACTTGAAGATCTAATAAAGGTCCAACCAGGTGTGTAGTCAGGATCTGACAGCGGTCTTCACTGTAAACATTTGTTGCGGTGAGAAGCAACAGAATGCACAGTTCTTAACGAAGCATGTCAGTTTAATGGCCGATGCCAGTTCATGTGAAAAACATGGATTTTATCTCAGTCAACAAGCAATTAGCTGCCTCTCTCTTGCTTTTCTCTCATCTCTGGTGATCAAAGAATGCTTTTTAAAGACTGAGATCTGACAAGTAGAAACCATTCGCAGGAAGGAAGCTATTTTGGTGAGTTCTGGAGCTACAAAATTGGTCAAAACTTTGAGATTAGGAAAATTTGTTCATTTTTATTTTTCAGATATTTTTTTAAGCATATTCTACTCATGAAGGCTGCATTTAAATGATCAAAAATATTGGGAAAACTGTCAAATAAGATTGCAATTTAAAAATAGATGTTTTTGTAGTGAAAGTAGTTTAAATTTAGAATGAAATCCATTGTATTAATTTATCTACTGCTCAGTAATATTTTAATATTATAATTTTTTAGTTTTTTATTGTATTGTATTTATTTTTTTTATTTTGTTTTTGTTTTTATCAGTTTAAAAGTGATACAGTAATACAGTATAATTCAAAGTGCCATTAAAATATGTTTACTTTTATTCATCAAGGACACATTAAATTATTCAAGAGTTAAATTAAAGACATTTATCATTTAAACAGAGCTGTTAAACTTTTCATCAAAGAACCCTAAAAAGTAATATGCATCAGTTTCCAACAAAGAAGCAGCAGTAATTATAAAGTTTTCAAAGTTTATAAATAACCATAATTAATAAGTATAAAAAATAATTAATAATCAAACAGCAAATAATTTCTGTATGATTTCTGAATTACACTCCAAACAATTACATTACTTATTAGAAATGTGCTGAAACAAGAAATTTATTGAGTTTGAGCACATTTCTCAACATAGGTTTATTCTTAAAACATAGCGTTACAGTCTGGAGATCTAGAGCTAATTATTTAGAAGTACGTATGGCTGCATTTCCTGCTGTTACCAGCTTGTCCAGTAACTCGCCATGCACATCGGCGAAGTTGAGACACACAGAGGAGTTGACCACAACGACAGCGAGTAAGACAAAAACAGAAGCCAAAAAATTAAATAAACAAGTAAATAACAGGGTGAGAATGTGGTAAAATCTGAAAACATGGTAAAAATAAGACGAGGGCTTTTCTTTTTCTGGATTGCTTTTGAAAACTGTCGGTTGGGTTTAGGGAAGTGGGTGGGTGGGTCAATTGCTGCTTTTGAAAACACTATTGGTTGGGTTTAGGGAAGGTGTAGGGTGGGTCAGTCGATTGCGCAGTCAGTCAGTCAGTTATTCAGTCAGTCAGTCGACAGCCATCTCTGAGCCAGCCAGCACGAATGGCACTTGCGAGAGAAATTTAAATGTGAAATTTGAATCTCAAAATATGTACACAGCGGCCTCTGGTGGGTTTGCGAAAGCAAAAACTGCAAAAAAACATACCACCTGGGGCGTATTTGGCACTCTCCAGAAATGTATATAGCAGTACGTTTTAAAAATGAGCCTGGGTTGACATTTCTTGAGCTGACTACTTGGTTCATTTATCTTCAATTCACTTACATTTGTAAAAATTTATGAGGTAACTTAACCCAGTATTTTTACGGAGTCACGATGCTAAAAATTCAGCTTCAGAATCACACAAATAAACCGAAATTTAAGCTACAAAATCAATTAAAATAAATTGTAATACTAGTTTACAATTGTATTATTATTATTATTAGTAGTAGTAGTAGCAGTATTTTATAAAAGCAGCCTTCAATCAAAAACATATTTTTGCTGCTTGCTCAAACTACTTATTTAAAATGAGCTGAAAGAACACATTTCTTGAGTTTTTTTGGGACAACTTAATAGTTTTATGTTCAATCCACTTAAATTAGTTGAATTTAATGAATTTAAGCAGGGCTTAATTTAAGCAGGCACCTCATTTTACCGATACCCCTCCTCAACCACCCTTTCTCCCCCATCCGCTGTTCACTTTCACTTTATTCCGCAACTCCCCGTCCTGCTCTTTTTCGTTTGTGACACCCCTCCGCCATCCACCGCACCAACAACCCCTCTGCTCCCACTCTCCACTTTCGTGCGCGACACCTCTACAACCTCTGGTAACATATTGGATCCGTTACCCCAATATGTTCAGGGACTTCGCAATTCACCAATTAAGAACTGAATTTAAGTTAATGAATTGTGTGAAACCCAGCATGTTTAACAGTGCTGAGTAGAACAGGCATCTTGACCAAAACAAAAAAAGAAGATAAAAAAAAATTGCAGGCTATTCAAAATCAAGTATTTTAAAAAGCACTATAAGGAAAATAAATAAAGTTTTGACATTTGCCTTGACATAAAGCTTAAACAACCCCTGTCCCATAAATGCTTAATCCATTAGGAAAAAAAGAAGGATGGTGAAGTGATGAGAGACATAAAAACATAAGCAATGAAGAGGCCCGATGCTTGCTAAGAGGATTAATAGTCCAACGTTGGCATGGAGACGAAGTTGGCCACAAGACTAGACAACCTTGCCTTTATTGTATCAGCCACTTCTTTACACAGTCTGATGAGTGAGCTGTCATCTGAGCAAATCCAAGGCAGGAAGTGCAGAAGGAACGAAAGAGGAATGCATGAAACACTTCGGCGAGTCTAAGAAGTCAGACACGTCTCTTTCAGATCCAGCGCTTCGACAGTTACAGAATCTTTCCTCCCTCTTTTCACGCAGTCATTGTCAGCGCCGCCTGGATCTCTAAACAGTCACTCACAGTACTTTTGTCTCTGGGCTGGATAGATCCTCTGACATCATGGCGGTTACAGCTGAGTGCTCATGGATGAACTATCTGTGCGCCGTCTCAACCAGGCCCACACACACACACAGATATATACAGTACACACAACGTTGTGATGCTGCTGAGAAAATAGAAAAGGTTTTGCAGGGGGATTTTACTTTATTTTGTAGGGTTTATAGACGTATTACTGCAGGTTTGACTAGAATAAGCTTCACTGTAGCTGTGTTTTGGTGATTCTCACACAGATGGTGCCATTTTAATCTTGAATCAAATCCTGTGTTTAGGATTTTACTGTACGTACTACAGTAAAACTTACTTTTGTTAAATATGTACAGGTATCAGTGGCTTGTTTTGTGTATATCTCTGAGTTCAGTAACTTATTTAGAACTTCTAACAATTATCATTTAATTTAAAAAAGGCAAGGTTATTTATATAGCACATTTCATACACAATAGTAATTCAAAGTGCTTTACATGAACAGGAATAAAGAAAACAAGTATAACAAATATAAACAACAAAGAATAATACAAATTAAGAATTATTAAAATGTGTTAAAAAATTTAGGAATGAAAAGGAAAAGAAAGACTTAATAGTGTGGTCTGTCAGATGCAGCACATTGCTCATTCAGTAAAGGCAAACAGATGTGTGTTCAGTCTTGCTTTCAATGTACCTAATGTTGGAGCACATCTGATCATTTCTGGATGCTTATTCCAGCAGTGGGGGTCGCAGTAGCTGAAAGCGGATTCATTCTGCTTTCTCTTGAAATGTCTAATTTCTTGATCCTAATGACCTGAGTGACCTGTTAGGTTGTTCATTGAGCATATCTGTAATGTATTGAGGTCCTAGGTCATGTAGTGATTTATAGACAAGTAATAATACTTTAAAATCTATTCTGAATGTAACTGGTAGCCAGTGCAAAGACCTGAGGACAGGTGTGATGTGCTCTGATTTTCTGGTTCTAGTTAGTATCCTGGCAGCAGTGTTCTGGATAAGCTTTATATATATGTTTATATATATGTTTACCAAACATTGAAAGATAATAACATTTAAATCAAGCAAAATATTGAAAAAAATAAATAAATTAATTTAGCCTCTCCTGATTTTTCCTCCTTTTTAAATAAAAAAAAACTTTTAAAAAAATTATGAATTGTGTTGTTTCAGCTCATTTTAAATAAGTAGTTTGAACAAGCAGCAAAACTATTTGTCACATACAAATATGAATGAGTACATGAAATGGCAGAGATCCTCAATCAGCATTAATAAAATAAAAAAGATCACATCTAAACACTGTCTCAGGCTGACAGTTACATCACCACAGCTGCTGTGTCCTGTAAGATGAGGGTTCATCCCCTTCTCAAGCACCCTCACTGGGCCCCACAGTACACACACACACACACACACACACACACACACACACACACACACATCCATCTTTCGGATGAGACGTTAAAGCGAGGTCCTGACTCTCTGTCGTCATTAAAAATCCCAAGGCACTTCTCGTAAGGAGTAGGGGTGTAACCCTGGTGTCCTGGCTAAATTCCCTCTCCGCCCTTACGATCATGGCCTCCCAATCATCCCTTATCCACTGAATTGGCTCTATCACTGTCTCTCCACTCCACCAATAGCTGGTGTGTGGTGAGTGCACTGGCGCCATTGTCCTGTGGCTGCCGTCGCATCATCCAAGTGGATCCAACTGCATACTGGTGGTGCTGTGAAGAGACCCCCCCCCATGATTGTGAAGCGCTTCCTAATGTAAAATTAAAAGCAATATATTAAAAAAAGCAAAAAAATAAAAATAAAAAATGCACGTTTAAATTTATTACAGCATATCGAAAAAAAAGTGTCAATCCATGTAGTTTATATTTATTTTTAAATCTGTAAAATAGTTTTTAGAAAGTATATTGCTGTCTGCATGAAACAAAATAATAAAAAAAAAATTTAATGTTGGCTTGTGTTTTCACAAGACTTAAGATTAGTACAATTTAGCCTTTAGCGCACAGTATCTTAACCACTGCAGTTAGATATTGTCTGTGGACACGACACTCAGAATGCTAAAATAGCTTTAGATTTTTTTTTATTATAGCTTTTTTTACCCATTTTATTTTTTGAAGTTTACCCATTAAATAGTGTCAAGTGTAAGTCAAGTTCATCTCAAATATATATTTAAGTTTACAGATAATTGTTAAACTACTTTTCATGGCATTTCCAAAACATTTTGGGTTTATTTGTTTTCCAAAAGTTTTTCATGCCTGGATGTATTTCATAACTTTTCAGGTTTTACAGGACCGTATGAACCCTGGCTTAAGTCCACCCCTGTATGTTACTGCTTGTGTTTGTTGCTGTATGGTTAAAAATGATGACAGTTAAAGTAGGTTAATTTCAATTTAAATAAAGTAAAATTAAATAACATATTAATCTAATATTTTGAGCAGTTTTTGTGCGTCTTGGCAGGTTTTGGACAGGTTTTGGGCTGAAAAAAGTCAGCTATATCTGGCAACACAAAAACCAGAGCATCTAGAGGAAATCCACACCAACACAGGGAGAACATGCAATCTCCACACAGAAATGCCAACTGACCCAGCTGGCACTCGAACCAGCTACCTTTTTTCCCGCGACAGTGCTAATCACAAAGTCACTTTTTGAGTGCATTTTTAAATAATACATAATGAGAAACAAAAATAAATAGTTAAAAAAAATCAGCTGTTAAATTTGTCTAAAATGTGCTGCCATGTATTTAAGTTGATTGTACAGTATTACGAGTGTGAACACGTATTCCGCAGTTAAGATTGAAAGCCTTCACAGTACAAACACCCACCCACAGACCCTCGCTTATCAGAAAAGATGTAGAAAGGGTACAAAAGAGATGCGTTTGAATGCCAGGCATGAACAACAGTCTGTCTCTCTTGTGTATTCGTGATCTGATTGACCAACACACATCTCAATACCAGGTGTAAACAGAGCCTCAGTCCACCCTCAGACCTCCTCCGCATTACCTGTAACACATCTCTCCACACAAGCCAAGAATTTAGTAAAGTGCCACAAAGGAAAGACCTTGAATGTGTCTTTGCTTCTTTATGGAGTTTAGCATTTGTGAAGTTTTTGCCGAGCCGAGTGGCTGCCGACTGTCTGAAGCATCGCAAGGCCACTAAAACAAATCCCGCAGACGGCTAAAGTCATAAAGCAAAACAGATAGAGTCACGTTGCTGTCAAAACCACAGTACTAGACTGTCTATAGACCCAAATCAGTTCATCGGCGCTTTATAAAACCTGTTGCATGGCATAAATCACAGTTAGTCATTTAGCTGTGGAGTCGAAATGGAGGATTTGGAGATGTTGCACTTAGTTAGATAGAAATGGATTCATTTACAGCCATGGCTCAGCTGTGATTTTGAGATGACATGAATAATGGCTTTAGGAAAGTAGACGAATGGAGGAAGAGATAAATACAGACATCAGCATACAATAGAGACGTCAGTGCAGGTATGATCACATTTGCAGAGCATACGCCGATGCTACATTTATCCTCTTTCTGAAAGATGGATGACGCGAGGGAGAATAAGTCAAGTGTGTGTTCAAAAATTCATTTTATAGGATTTTTTTTTGACTGACAGCTTAGTTGATTTCCTTAACTATGATCATATTGGTTTGGGTGCAGTGCAGCAAGAAAAAAAAACTAAACATAATTAAATGAACGTTAATTGTGTTAGATATGTAAAGGTTTAAAATAGCTCTTATGTCCAGGGTTGTGTGCATTTTAGGATTGTGTTTATTTCAACATAGGCTCATTCTAAACGTAGTCTATATAGTTTCTCTATACGTTTCCTATATGCATTTTCTAATTCGTGATTAATTATGTTGTTAGAGCTACTTATGGCTGCATTTCGTCCTTTAAATGAATGCTTTGTGGTGGTATGATGCTGCTTACCTGCATATGGACGGCTTTTCTGCTGTTACCAGTTTGTCCAGTAGCTCGACACTTTCATTGGCGGACTTGAGTGGAGTTGACCACGATGACAGGGTTCGAGTCTGGTGAGGAACAGTTCCAGAAAGCAGGTAAAACAAAAACAGCAGCCAAAAAATAATAATAATAGTAAATAACAGGGTGAGAATGTGGTAAAATCTGAAAATGTGGTAAAATCAGACGAGGGCTTTTCTTTTTCTGGATTGCTTTTTAAAATACTGCAGTTAGGTTTAGAGAAGTGGGTGGGCGGGTCAATAGGTGCTTTTCAAAATGCTATTGGTTGGGATTAGGGAAGGGAAGGGAGAGTGGGGAGATTGGTTGGTTGGTCAGTCAGTCAGTCAACAGCAGCCTTATTTACATGAAAACAGCAGGCGTGAATGGCACTCACGAGAGAAATTTGAGATCTCAAAAAGCGTACACCTCTGGTGCATTCGCAAAAACAAAACTGCAAAAAAACATAGCTCCTGGGATGTATTTTGCTCTCTCCAGAAATGTATGTACAGGTACGTAATCAGAATGAACCTGGGTTGGTTTATGTCTGTAGCACCATGATCCTGCGAGACATAACATTTCATTCTACTATATGTCCACACATGCAGTGGAATGACAATAAAGCTCATTTTCAGTTGACTTGACTTAAAATTGGAAGAGTTTATCATTTTTGCTTTGTGTTTCTTTGAATGCATGGAAAAAAACAACACAGAAAAAGATTTTAAATGATTTGGAGTTTTAAGCATTGGCCTGCAGATGTTCTGAATAGTTTTAACTTTCATTGTATGTGTGTTTTGATGGATGAATGATGTTTGTTTGTTTGTTTGTTTGTTAAACACATGTGAACTTTATACTGCCTAATCTTGGCCAGGACACTCTTGTAAAAGAGAATTTTATTATCTCAATGCGCTTTTCTTGATAAAATAAAGTTAATAAAGATAATAATAATAATAATAATAATAATAATAATAATAATAATAATAATAATAATAATAATAATAATAA
>CAIGQZ010035043.1:15049363-15065771 GCA_903798205.1 Danio tinwini | reverse complement strand
GTGTGTGTGTGTGTGTGTGTGTGTGTGTGTGTGTGTGTGTGTGTGTGTGTGTTACATGTGTAAAGATGTGTACCGTGGAGAGATCCCACAGTGTGTGTCCAGTAGAAATATTGTCCTGGTTAATTAGCAGCACAGCGGTCAGATCCACACACCGGCCTTCAGAGCCCTGTGACACACAAAACCCACACCATCGTGAGTACATTGTGTTGATGTTTCACACACATCCACCACGGTCACGCTGACATGTCCTTCAGACCACTCTCATGTGCTTTGTGTGGCTCTGCTCTGTCCTCTTTCGCCCCTGAAACTACACTACTATTTCTAAACTATCATCTTTCAATAGTTGATTTCACCATTCTATCTTTGTCTTTTGGTCATGTGTACTTTTTCTTACACACTGTTGCTGATAAACTCACTTTGCATTGCCAAACATAATATTTTATAGTACCATTTCAGTTATATTTCAAGTGGTCAAAATGTTCTGTATTTTTATTAATCCAAATCAATCCAATACTTAAGTTTTAGAATTTATCATAAATACACATCAATATTTACAATGTGTGCTGTTTACAAGACATGCATTTGTTTTACGTGTTAGTGCAACATTTAAGCAAACTGTTAAATATGTGGCTTCGGCGATGACGACAAATCTAAGTGATGACAAATCCTGCATGACTGGTTTACGTTTTCTCATACATGGCATTTACACATTCTACTCTTAAATCCACTTGAGGCCGCTGTGTATATTTCTGCTAATTTCAAACACTTTACTGGACTTTGTTTTCTCATACGTGCCATTTACATATCCTTCTCATGCCCATCTGTGAGAAGCTAACTGGCTTGTCTTGGACAATATCACCTTGGGATCGACTGACCCCTATACCGTCTTCCCTAAACCCAACCAATAGTGTTTTCAAAATCAAATGAGAAGAAAAAACACATTGTGGCCATGTACTTTTCACATTGCTTTTTTGTTTTTACCTGTGTAATGAAGTTACGGCCACCTGGCCGCCGGAAGGAAGGAGGCGGAGAACCGACAAACTTCATATAAATATTTATTAATAAAAGGGACGGCAGCTCCTCACAGAGACTGCCGTCTAAATCAAAACAAACGGACGGCAGCTCCTCACGGAGACTGCCGTCAAACTGAAAGCAAAAGTAACACAACACGTCCGGGCCCGGTCCTCTCTCTCTGTCCTCTGCCATCATTCCTCCTCTTATAGTCCAGAGCTCCTTCCGTGGGATTGAAGGCAGGTGCGCGCCACAGGTGCATCTCATCTGTGGCGGGCCTCGTTTCGCTCCCACGGCTCTCGGCCACGCCCCCTTGCCTCATACCCCCCACCCCCCCCCGCGGGCGGGGGGCCCCCCGGGTCTGTGCACACTCCGGGGGGGGGGGAGATTTGGCGCCACAGCACCCGCGAGCCTATATGAGACGGGCCGAGAGAAAAGGAGATGGAGAAAAAAGGAGGAAAGACAGAGTAGACAGAGAGGGGAGAAAGGAAAAAAAAAATTGGGGTTCGGTTCTCCAGACACGCTGCCACTCGGTCCTCAACCAACTGAGAGAAGTGACGACATGCTGGGAGCCCTGTGGAGGAATCTATCCACCCGTCCGTCTTCTGGTGTCCGGCGGCGGTTCTCCTGACTGGCTGGCGGCATCTCTGGTCTCCTGTTCCGCTCCTGCTTCGGTGGAGGACGCAGGCTTCGGCGTCATGGCGGATCGCGGCGACTCCCCCCAGGCTCTCTGGGATGGCTCCCTTAAGCTCTTTCCCATCCGGTGGGGAGCCCCGCGTCCCCTGCTCCTCCCCATGCTGGGAGACGGCAGCAGGCAGATCCTTCCTCGCCAGCCTCAGGCCGCCCCGTCACTTTGGCAGACGAACGGGTTTCTCCCCCACTCGGATTAACTCCCGAACACTCGCCCTCCTCCTCAGCGGCGAGGGCAACTGGACGACGTGTCCCTCCTTTTCCCGGGTTTCGGCACCACTGTAATGAAGTTACGGCCACCTGGCCACCGGGAAGAAGGAGGCGGAGAACCGACGAACTTTATATATATTTATAATTAATAAAAGGGACGGCAGCTCCTCACGGAGACTGCCGTCTAAATCAAAACAAAACAAATGGACGGCAGCTCCTCGCGGAGACTGCCGTCAAACTGAAAGCATAAAGTAACACAACACGTCCGGGCCCGGTCCTCTCTCTCTGTCCTCTGCCATCGTTCCTCCTCTTATAGTCCAGAGCTCCTTCCGTGGGATTGAAGGCAGGTGCGCGCCACAGGTGCATCTCATCTGTGGCGGGCCTCGTTTCGCTCCCACGGCTCTCGGCCACGCCCCCTCGCCACAACCTGGTTTCTGGAACTGTCCTTTAGATTCGATCCACGTCCCAAGTAAGACACTGTACAAGGCAAGCTATCGAGCAAACTGACCACTCCAGAAAAGTATATACAGAGATAATGGATTACGAGTATGAATCACAGACACACACGCATCATGTTTGCTGTTTGTTCAAACTACTTATTTAAAATGAGTTGAAACAACACATTTCTTGAGGTGTTTTTTTTTTTGGGGGGGTCTTATTTTTTATGTTTAATCCTCATAAAATTGTAAAAACTAATAAGTTCACTTAATTCCTTCATGTTTGTGTGGAACCCAGCATTTTAACAGTGCATTTAAGTTGCTTTTGTGTAATTTATTTGGTGCCACAAAAATTATATGCCAATGGATGATTTATCAGCTGTTTAACCGATTTGAGGCCTATAAAGCACAGTAATAATGAATGAAGATAAACTGCAGGCATCTAAAATTCAAGGCCGGGAAAGAAAACAATTCTTCATTCTTCATTGTGAAAACAATTCTTTATTCGTCAATAACGTGTCCCTGTAAATGTTTGAACAAAATTTGGTGGCATTATACTGCCCTGTAGCTTTTTTTTTACCCAGAAAATTCAGGCAGATATATCCAGAGGTACATATATTTACAGTACAGTTTTCAACTTCAAAAAAACTGAATAAAAGTTGTGAAATATTAGTACAAATAAAAATGACAGTTTTGTGAATATATTTGAACATCTAATTAATTCAAATGTATTCCTATGATGGCAATTAATTATCAGAAGCCATTATTCCAGCCTTTAGTGTCACATGATCCTTTAGAAACCATTCTAATATGCTAATACACTAAAGAAACATCTCTTATTATGAATAGTTTTAACCTTTAAACCATTTTACCCTTGTATATGTTTTTCACTTGTATATGAAACATCTAGAGTCGTTCACACGCTCAAGGCATTTCATGAAATGACGCCTTTAAGGTCTTATGCAATGCATATTTATGCTCATTCTGCCCTTTATCAGCAGTGGAGTGAGCTACTGTATTTGACTTCAGGGGTTCCCTCAAGAAGAAAATGGCTTTAATTTACATTTAAAATCAATGCTCTTTCCTTAAGGTATCTAGAGCGAGGGATAGCAATCAGACACAAAGCTTTTATTCATGTTTGTGCAACTTGCAGACAAAGTGTCCCTCGACCAGCTGTAATGTTCAGAATGTGTGAGTCTTGCATATTTGCTTGTTAGATCCTCTGTGCCTTTGTGAGTCTATCTTAGTTATTTTCTCCCTAAAATCACAATGTAATCAGTGATTCCAAAATTAGTTTTATCACATTCTTCACCTTATAAGCCCTCAAATCCAAGTTGAGAGAATCATAACACGGACCTGTCCTTAGTAGTCAATAATCCTCAATAATATGCCAGTGGGAGCCAGAAAACATCATGTGTTGTGTCGACCTAAGAGATAAGATGATAGTATGTTCACATCTCTCGACAGCAAAACATTAGCACCGTACTTCCTGTCAGTTGAGATACAGTGGAATTGAAGTGGGGGGTGTTGGGGGGAAGAAAAAGTAATAATGGCATTGTGCACTCACTTTCTTGCACCCTCTCTCACTCGTTTCTATTGTTATTCAGCTTCTAATCTGCAATGCAAGGGAATTAAAGCTGGGAGCTTTGCCCACTATCAGTAGCAGAGAGAAAAATGGATTGTGTTTAATAATGAATCAAACAAGTTCGGAAGCACACACACTCGCATACACACTCGCTTTCACCTTAAATATTGAAAGCCCTTGATTCTGTTCACACTTTTTTCCTTGGTGGAGGAGAAGAGAGAAAAAACAAAAATACAGAAGAGCTACAGAGAATATGGGGATTCTTTGTGCCCTGTGCCTTGGCTACCTTGCATTGTTTCCTTTGAAGAGACACTGGTTTCCATATACTGTGAGTTCAGGAGGGCATCCAAACTTCAGTATGTTGTGTTGATTGACATTAGCTGTACATTTGTACATACATTTATAAATGTGCTTGCCAAATGCATCTAATCCTGGATTTCTAAAACAATTAATTATTTGTCTAACAAATAAGGCCAGATAGCAGGATCTGTTTGAGTTTGAGTAAGTCCCACTCTCATGGCGTTAAAAGGACCATTTGTGACTTCCACTAGGAATTATGTATGGTTTAAATCCTGCTCAGAGTGGTTTGTGCAGAACATGAGGGTTTAAATTGGTGCCGTGACCCGGATGGGACTGAGGTTTATGTGGTTGAGTATAACAGAGGCCAACTAGTAGGAGCTGTGCCAGTAATACTAATCCCCCTGGTCTCAAGAGGCATAAAGACAGCTTGAGGCTGTGGTTTTTAGCATACTTGTTAGTGTGCCTGACTTCCATGGTGGTTTGCATCCCACTAAAAAGCACGGAAGTAGAACTAGACATTGGTGGTGTCACTCGAATTTGAGTGAGGTTTATGGGGGTGAGTGTAATAGAGCCAGTAGGACTTGTGGTAAATCTTACTTTTCTGGCCTCAAGAGGTGCATCAGCAGTTAACGCCAGAGTGGTGTGGTGTGTACCATGCTTGTTAGTGTACTCATTACTTATGCCTTAAGTGTTTTGCTCAGAGCAGGGGAAGTCGTGGATTCAAAGGGGTTATATTGGTGTTATGGCCTGGATTGCAGTGAGGTTTACACTGCAAAAAGTGATTTTCTTACTTAGATTTTTTGTCTTGTTTCTAGTCTAAATATCTATAAATTCTTAAATCAAGAAGAATGTTCTAGACAAGTAAAACATATTAAAACATCAAAAGGAAAAACAAGATCATTTTGCTTACCCCATTGGCAGATTATATTGCTTGTTTTAAGGAAAAACTCACTTAATATTGGCATATTATTTCTGATAACAAGACAATATGTTTTGCTTGCCTAGAAAATGCTTCTTGATATAAGATTTTTTTTAGATATTGATTATTATTATTATTATTATTATTAATTTACACATGTACATGTAAGAGATAAAGCACATCCAGACAGTTGTTATTATATATTAATGTCTAATCAGCAATCCAATGCAAAGCAGAGGGCAGTTGAATAAGCCTGAAGGGCTTTATTCTGCGAAAACAACCGCCTGCATTTAGTTTATCCTGCTTATTACATTGCTGTTTACCACAAAATGTAAAAAGTGGAACAAAAAACATTGTTTTGAGCCTTAATAATAATAATAATAATAATAATAATAATAGTTTATTATTTCTTTATTTAAATGCAAAGCTGACATAAATGAAAATGGCTAAATGGAGCTTACAGTAACCTACGTATTATTTAGTCTCATTATGGCGCTAAACAGTTTAAAACACTGGTGTGACTGACAAGCATATACATTTATTTATTGACTGTCAAGATGATTCAAAGTTCCTGCACGAGTCTGTGTTATTAGTGTCAGTGGTTATAATCTGTAAATAGCGTACCTTGGGATGTCATGACTGACCAATTAGAATCAAGTAGAATCAAGAGAGCCATTTAATAAATTTATTTATTTTAATGAAGACAATGAAAAACATTTTTGCTATATAGAGTAGCTTATACGTTTCTATCTTGGTAGCAATGTAACATTAGTTTGGTGAGTTAGTCAAGGTGCTGACAGAGAGTTGCTGTCAAAAGAAAAGTAAGGCTCTCAAGACGATTTGGTAAAATCTTGACATGCATCATGTGATACATAAAAACTAGCAGCCTTTTATAATCAAACCTGAATTAACACTTTTTCACGATGCATATTGCTTGGTTGGGACATGCTCTTCAGTGTTTGGACTTTCAGCAGTGAAATTTAAACCACACTGAACTGAAAACTGAACTTCAACTCTGAAAACTTGAACGACATTTTTCCAATTTATTAGAACTTCTATGTTCAGCTGCTTTGACACAATCTGCATTGTAAAAGCGCTATAGAAATAAACATGAATCAAATTAAGCAATTAGTTCATTGTTATGGCTGGAAACTATCACTTTTAAGAGTGTATGTTTAAATGTTTTATAATGTTCTGTATGATAACCTTTTTTGTGTGTGTGTTTGTGTGTATTGGGTCCACACTTGATTCCTGATGTAAAATCTGGGTCTTGAATCTATAACCAGTTGAGAACCACTGATTTAGACCAACGTGGGGTTTGACCCAGAACAATAACATACTGACACAAATCTATTTCCTCTCTCACCAACCATCCAGTAGCTCCATCCGTCCTTAGAGGCCAGAGAAATAGAGAACAAGAAAGATAGAAGTTGCTACACATTGATTCATAGCTAATGTGCCTATTTGAGTGGGGTATGGCAAAAGAGAGAACATTATCTATTGGAAAACAATGAATCAGGCATTTAAGATAATATGTGGCTCATTTTAGTTCAACTTTCGTTTTTTACTCTAATCGTACTCTCTAATAAATTAAACAAAAAAATTAATAAATAAATAAAAAATGTGTTATTATTTCCTTCACTATTTTCCCCGGTTACCTTATCTCATTTCAGCCTCTGACAAAATAGAAAAAGAAACACAGGCATTCTAACTTGAGAGATACTTGCCCGAGGCGTTATTAGATTTAGCTTGTATTAACTCTGTTTAATACAGCAAGCCATTTTACTACGTGAACAGTATGTGAAATGATGCTAGATCTGACTTATCTCCTGAAGTTTGTTTTCAGGAGCTAATCACCACGCAGATCAAATGCAGAGCTCAGTTCTGTTTTCATGTTCAGTGTGGAGAGAGAAAATGCTAAATGAAAGCAACGCTCCTTTTTTGTCTTTCCATTTTCTCAGATAATGATGGTAAATTTGGAATTTGGAGCATGAAATGATGCTACAGTGGTAGAGAGAGAGGGAGAGAGAGAGGGGGAGAGAGAATAAGAACAACAGCAAGAAGCGGATAACAACAGAGACATCACACAACAGTGCAGCAAACAAAACAATCATGCTGCAGTTCTGAAAGCTGAACGTGTCCCATTGAGGGGAAGAATCGTTCGAAAAGGTCAAAACTTATCCGCATCACTGCACTCTTATAGGCAGGATGGGAAGCCGGCTGTTTTAATGTGTTCTCCTAAACAACAAGCCAGCTCAGCTTCCTGACAATTAAATTAATGAGACAATAGCTTGTTACTCGTCTTCTCCTCTCAGTGCTTATTTTTTAGCCATTGTTTTCTGTCCCGGCCTTGAATTTCAGATGCTTGCAGAGATTTTATCTTCGTTCATTACTGTTGTGCTTTGTTTTCTAGGCCTTGAATTGGATTGGTTAAACAGCTGATAAATCATCCAGGCTGCTTGTCTTTTTGTATTCAGACATATTTTTACATACACATTTACACAGCAATGATGTACTTAAAACTGAAAAGTGTTTCCTTCACATGCTTTAAATGCTGAAACATAGCTCTATTATGCATGCCAGGCCAGTAGATGGCAATGTCATTTTCTAAAGGAATAATAGACTGTTTCTTTAACATCCATGGAACCTTTTTTTATTCTGCTAAATGTTCTCTATAGCAGTAGTCCCCAACCTTTTTTTAACTAAAACCTGGTCTAAGCTCGGTGAGTATACGTAGATTGCTAGGTGATCATCAACCGTTTTCTCAGAGGATAACAAGTTGACAAGACATTGCTGCAGCTCTGATACAAGTTTTATTTATGGAGGAAATAAAAAAGCACTGCAGTGTCTGTGTTTATTAGTCTACCGAAATGTACATATTCCATACAACGTATGAAGCTAATTGGTCAGTTCTTGCGGTGCGCTTGCAGCATTCTGAAAGTTGAGATGTTTTCAACTAGGAATGCCTGGAAGGCATGAGTGTGTCACTCCCAATATGCATGCATCCATTGGAAATAACAAACTTGCTCACAGAAAAGACCTGATATGTGAACGGCCGTCATTTGCGATCTCTAGCAGTTGATCTTTTTCTTTTACTTACATGATGGATTCACCTGATTTGTTAACTAATAAGTTGCGAAGTCCAGTTCGTGGGTCCTTCACTGGGCCTTTTCACCTTCACAAAGAAACTTTCCAAAGACATCTTACTGGTTTCTCTTCAATTCGTCAATTGGTGAAGTTTGTTCCTCGCCACTGTCACCACTCGCTTGCTTGGTTTGGGACTTGTGGAGCTGCGCATCGATGGATTTGCTCTTCAGTGTTTGGACTTTCAGCAGTGAAAATTAAACCACACTGAACTGAACTAAACTGAACTTCACCTCTTGTAAAGAGTTTCATGATCAATTGTTTTTCTATATTAAGCTGCTTTGACACAATCTACCTTGTAAAAGCGCTATAGAAAAAAATATGAATTTTGCTAACTTGTGGGTTAGTTACCGAGGTGTAACCGAGAGAATACGGTCACTTTTTTAAATAAAAGATTTTTCAAAATAAAAGATCCTTCAGACTCATATAATAAATAAAATAAAAACTAAAACAGAAATAATTAATGATTTCTTGTGTGACCTGGTACCAATTGATTCATGGACCGGTACCAGTCTGCGGCCACTGCTCTATAGTTTTAAAAAAGGTTGTTTGGGAACTAAAGAAGTTCAAGTTAATTTATTTATAGAGCACATTTATAAACAGTCACTGACTGAACAAAGTGCTGTACATAAGACAAACCCAAATAAAAAGGCCGAATATAAAAACATAAAAATAAGCCAAAAGAAACTACTTTTTTTTTTTTTTTTTTAAATGAAGCAGTAGAAAGGACTATTGAAATAACATTAAAAAGCCAGGCTAAATAGGTATGTTTTTAGGAGAGATTCAAAAATAGATACAGATGGAGCCATTCTAATCTTAAGAAGAAATAAAGTTCTTATATGGTATCACTGTGAAAAACCTTTTTTGGTTCTTCCTTGCACCTATATATCTTACAGATACCCACATTATCTTTCATTCCTTCCTCTCTTACTGAACTGTATGACATATATTGTACAGTGAATAAGCAAGTCAACAATGTTGGACACAAACTCAGCATGAATGTGTAAAATGTCTCAGTTGCCTTGAATGTTTCTCTCATCCACATTGTGAGTTCAGTGCTGCAGTGAGATTGTATATGTGAGCAGAACTTCTAGTTTTCTGTACTGACAGTATGTCAGTGACAGCTACTCTCATGTGTTGCATGAGATAGTCTCATAGTGCTGATGCTTACAGTACGTCTTTGCCATAGCAACCAATGTAGATATACCACATGTTGACTATGCGAAGCAAATGGATCCCATTTCACTGCTATTCACATTTCACAAAATGACAGTGCAGACAGTCAGTCCCTCAGACCAGAGCTTGTGCTCAGTGTAAGCAGAAACACTTGACTGTAAATATATATATATTTATGGCATGGCTCTCTGGAATACTTGATTCTGATTGGCCAATCACAACATTGCAAGGTATTTTATTCCTGGTAACATTCTATTAATCTTCACGTCAGGCAGCTGTACTATATAAGAAGAGATTTGATGCAAAAACCTCCAAAAGCCATTTGATATTTTCTTCTAAAATTAGCATTTTTCTCTGACTCCTTTGTGTAGGCTCAGTAATTTTACTTTTATAGTGACAAATATTGTCTCTTAACTCCACTAGTAACTGGTGTGTGGTGAGCGTACTGGCGCCGTTGTCCTGTGGCTGCCGTCGCATCATCCAAGTGGATTCTGCACACTGGTTGTGGTGTGGAAAGACAAATCCCCCCCATGATTGTGAAACGCTTTGGGTGTATGGCCATAAACAATAAATGCGCTATATAAATACACATTACATTACATTACATTACAATGAGTTATTTTCCTTGCCTTTAAAGTGAAATAACTGAACATAAACAGGAGGCTGAGAAAAATGTTCATTTCACGAGAACATTTCAGATGGCGTTGAGAGGTTTTTGCATCTAAACTCTTCGTATGCTTCATATTGCACCTTGACACCTTGCATTTTGCACCATACATGTCAAAACGATATCAAATAGACATTGATGTCAAAACTGCAAATTGATTTTGTCAAAACCTTGATGTACATTTGACATCGGACAACTTTGATGAAAGGTTTTGCACCACTTCAAATGTTGACCACTGTATATGTATGGGGTAATCAATGAATTGGTGCGTTATAAAGGATATAAAATGCACAATGTAGAGGCATAAAACCACCTGATGTGAAGCAGAGTTCATAATCTGTTAATGCAAAATAACACTTGTTAAATTTATTGTAAAATAGCGGACATTAAATTACAGAACTTTCCTTAAATTTGAATTACTG
Source organism: Danio tinwini (assembly GCA_903798205.1). NCBI lineage: Eukaryota > Metazoa > Chordata > Actinopteri > Cypriniformes > Danionidae > Danio > Danio tinwini. Next base: position 15,055,210 of record CAIGQZ010035043.1, on the reverse strand, counting down.
GTAAATTTCTGTAATTCAACCTGTTATTTTACAGTAAATTTCTTTAATTTAACAGCCATTATTTAACATTTTATTTCCGGCACCCCAGCTGCCAGAAATAAAACCTAAAATTACGGATTTTTTTTCAACATTATGAATTACCAGGACATACACACATACACTACAGACAATTTAGCTTACCCAATTCACCTATAGCGCATGTCTTTGGACTTTTGAGGGACTCAGAAGTCCCAGCTGGGACTTGAACCAGCTACCTTCTTGCTGTGAGGCAACAGCGCTACCCACTGCTACCCTAATTTAACATATAATATTTTTCAAAAACAGTCAATGCAGTAGGTAAATCTTTTCCCCCCTTTAACACAGCAACTAATATGTTTCAGCGGTTATCATGGCGAGTCTTTGTAAGGATTCCTCGCCTGTGTTCTGGAGCTTTTTGAGCGCTCCATTGGGAAAGGTGAAGGAAGCGGAAGATGCTTGGCTGGCAGATCAATATAAGGTGAATGTTTGGGATATATATCGCAGCCTGTGCATCCCTGACCTGCAAAGATAAGAGTAGCTTACTCTCTGTGGAGGAGGGATAGATGTTGGCTCCCTCGATACAGACGAATAGTAATCCTGTGAGCGCGCGTGTTTGAGAGAGAGTGTGTAATGTGTGCTGTGCTGCAGAAAAAGCTAGAAAAAAGCTCATCATGTCCAAAACCAGCATATGGTCTCTCTCAAAACAAGATGTCCGACAGCCATATGTTTGCATGCAGGTTACACATACACACACAGACACAGAGATACACACACCATCCCAAACACGTCACCCTTCTGGTGATCTAATCTCATATTCACACACCAACACTTTTTTTTTTTTTTGTAAATGGGCCCAAAACTTCCTGTGGTTCCAGGATGCTTGTAGAAGCTTTAAGACACACATATGCTTGGTTTTTATTTTATTTTTATTTTTTTTTCAGTAGCGAGGGCAGCAGGGCCCAGAGAAGGCAGTGCCTTGACATTTTGTCATTCTGAATGACCTCACCTCTGACCTCTTATGTGACCTGTTCTCCTACGAGGCTCTTGGCCGTCAGAAAGAAAGACAGCATAGCAAAGCCACACTCAGCAATATGACACTCAACAGTAACCATCTGTGTGTGTGCACTCGAAAGTGAAAATGAGCCTCTTTCTTTACACGTGTTTGTCATCTCGCTTCTTAACAGTTTTCTTTTTCTCTTTTAACTGCCATGGTGTGTAACAGGGTTTATAGAAGCTATATAGGATGTTGCCATAACGTCTTGAGTCTGTCTGCAGTGGAAGTGTCAAAGCTGCACATTCTGTAATCTTTGAATGCTAACTAACACGGATCAGTCAGCTGCAAGTGGGATGCTGCATTTGATAAAATGTGTGAATTTCTATAAACAACTTTTATTTATAATGTTAGCATTGCTACAACTGCAGACGTGTATGGTTAAGAGCAACATATTTTTGAATTGGAAAAGATACATCTCTAGATGACTCTGATGTAATATCCAATGTGTATTTAATTAATATAAAGGGGGAAAAACAAAGCAAAATAATAAAAACACATGCATGTATATACCTAGCTAGCATTTTTTGTTTGTAAAATATGTCTAATAAATATCTTATAGACATCTAAACATAGTCATCTTGGCTAAAACATGGCTAAATTTGGGCTGTCAGTGTAAATCTAATAGGCCAAAACTAGACTAGTCATCAAATAAACATTATTGAATGACTACACATATAAAGTCTGTCTAATCTGTCTATTTGACGACTAGTCTAGTTTTGGGCTTTTCTCAGATGTCTATTAGATTTTTACTGCCCAAGTTTAGCCTTGGTTTAGCCAAGCTGTCTACATTTAGATGTCCATTAGATGTCTATTAAACACAACATTGTTTTGCTGGGTGTAAGTTTGTCATTATTTTTCACAATTGTCCTAAGACAAGAATGGGTGTTCAATAGTTTTAGCACAACATTGATGAAAGGTTTTGAAGCTCTTCAAATGTTGACTACTGTAGACTGTATGTATGGGATAATCAATGGATTGGTGAGCTTTAAATAATTTAAAATGCAAGGTGTGGAGGCAAAGAACCACCTGATGAGAAGTTCATTTAAAATCTGTTAATGCACAGCAAGATATAGATTATCTTATTTATTGCATGGTCATTTACTAGATTAAACCTAATTTTGCTCTTTGCAGTTCAATATTTGACCGGATTTTCACCAGTTATAACATATTAGGTCTCCTAGTCCAAACTTTGAATCAGGCAGATAAAGGTCAATGTATATGACAAGGGCATATATAATAGCTCATAGTAACATGTGCTAGCTACCTCTTCACAAATATTTTTTGAGCAGCTGACTTGCTATGGTTACTACTAATGTTTGAGAAAATTGTTTGTTTTGAACTGTGAACTCTTGTGCATTAAACAATGTTATTGCAATTCTTCCAGCTAATCAGAATCAAGAATTTCAACAGACCATGCATATGAATATTAATATGTGTGCAGGTGTATGTGGTTTACAGGCACACAAAGTTGTATAATGACAAGGGTATGACACTATTAAGGTGGTTTACAGACAAAGTGTGTACATTTTCCACAGGTTTTCTGTGTGGGTTTGGTAAGGTCATATGAATAGTTCAGATGCAAAAAGTGCCATCTAGAGTTTTCTTCTACAATGAACATTTTTCTCTGCCTCTATGTTTATGTTCAGTTATTTAATGTTAAAAATCAATGAAAACAACCTATACTTTGCCAGGAAAGTGAAATTACTAAATCAAGACATAGGAACCTGAGAAATGAGAGGCTTTTAAAGGTTTGTTCTCTTCATATAAAAATGAATTTTTACAGTGTAAAATATATTATGCATATGTTGTGTGTGTGTATTAGAGATGCGCGGATCAGCTGAAATGTTACCCGAATCCACTCCTTCAGTCTAATTATCCACCCGTACCGCACCCGCACCTGATGATGATAGGTCACCGTGGATCGTTCATTATTAACAGCAGATTTAGCTTTAACATATACAGAAAAAATATAACAAAAACAATGCCACTTTGGCCTGAATGGCAGCTATGTTACGTTTACTTGGCCTTTTTCTTTGCACTGTGCAATAACAGAATAGCATCTACTGTGCCTGGATTCGGGCGATTCCGCCTCGCCTCCGAAACACGGCCGGCTGCAATAAATGAGCATTCGTTCACACCGCGTTGCAGGAATGCACAAGCTTTTCCTTGCATCTCCTTGCATTTGTGTAAATAAGCGATCTTGTTCCTCCCAGAATGATAGCCGATTTTTCTCTGATGACTCCTCTAAATGAAGTTTGCACTGTACTCTTGCACTTCATCCATTATTTTGGGCGTCTCATCTTCACATTCTGCGAAGTGCACTCTCTGCTTTTTAGCTGGTCAACTGCTATGACCCGTAACCCACCTGCAATTAATCATAATGTATTTTTTTATTACCCGACCCGGATTATCCGCAGCGCCCGCGGATATAACCGCCATCCACGCATCACTAGTTTGTATGTATGTGTAAATAATATCAGGAGGATGTCATACATCTGATGTAGCATCAAAATGTCTTCATTATTATGAGAGCGGTTTAGTTTTGATTTCATACTGTGTTAAATTTTAAACTGTAAAAATTATTTCCGAAAAATTGTGTAAATTATCTAATCTGGCAACATGCGCACACATGATTTATGTCAGTATATATGAAGTATGATACAATCTGAACATTCACAGAAGTAAAACCCAAGCCCACAAAAATGTCCAACAAAATCAAGTCCAACTTGCACCATTGCTCAAGTTAAAAAAACACTCTGTTGTTATATGGAATGATTTTGTCTCCCACTCCATTTCTCTCCGAATAAACCAACAATGTTTACTGTACTTGGAATAAGCGCAATCGTTTTGTTTGGTTGGAGGTAAAAAATACTAGAGAAGCATATCCAAATTCATCCTACATTCTCTCCAGCATCCTGCCTTTTCCCCATGTTATAATACGAATCACCCCCAAACCATAAATATGGCTGTTCTTTTCAAAGAGAAATCAAAGGTCTCTAATGACGGCAGATGAGACAGAATATCTCTCCCCCAACACAAAGGTTGCGCGCGTGTGGATGTGCGCGCCTGTTTCTTCTAAATTAAAGTCGGCTGCTGTCCTCAAAAATTCAGCTCGTCTCAGTTATGCGCTTCTCTCTCGACTGGTCCTAAAAGCTTATTGAGACGGGAGAGAGCGCAGGCCCGAGGGCAGCTCGCTCCAGCCATACATTTATTCACTTTTGTAGCATGATTGAAGTTTCCCTCCACTGATTTCTAGAGGGAGAAGAGAGAGATGGAGAGAGAGAGAAAGAGAGGGGGTCTTTTTCCTCAAAGAAGAAAAAGGAAAAATAAAGAAGGAATTCTCTCTCATTTCTCTCTACTTCTGTGTCCCTCAGTTCTTCTTCATTAATAATGAAAATGATTTTGTGCAGCATGACATTTGCCTGTGAGTCTGCTGCTTGTGAGATCTGATTTGTGCAAGGATCCTGCTAGAAGATTTTTCTTCTTTTTTAGTGGGCCTGTCAATTTAGCGTAACACGTTCGGGACGATTAATTAGACCACGCTTAAAAATATTAATGCTATGACCCCGATGTGAATCCCGTAATATGGATTTTCTTTTTTCAAGTCCACAATAAGAGTGGAATGATTAATTATGATATATCTGATGAATTGATCAGCATATGATGGCTTTAATTCAATTATGCGTTTTATATGATTGACAGGTATTCGTTTATTCACATTTGTCCATATTCCTTCTGCTCATCCCCCTTTTTATTTGGATTATTTTGTCTTATATGCAAATTAGGCTTAATTTAATTGATCAAAGACACATGGTTATTATCACATGTTCTTATAATATGTCAGTCAATCAGTAAATAATTCAAGCAATCAATCAATCAATCATTTTCCTTTGACTTAGTCTCTATTTTAGAGATTGCCACAGCAGAATGAACCACTAACTATTCTAGCATAGGTTTTATGCAGCGGATGCCCTTGTAGCTGCAGCCCAGTACTGGGAAACACCCATACACACTCATTTACACTCACATTCATACACTACGGCCTATATAGTTCAGTATCTAAATTTAAACTTTAGATTTTTAGCATAACTTCTTCTACTGCCTTACAGTTTAACACTGTGTATTTCTACATGCAGCACAAGAGCAAGAAAGACACAAGGCAGAAAGAAAGAAGCCAGAAGAAGACAATGAAAAGTGTAGGAGGCTGCGCTAATGGCAGACTTTTATATTTATAGCTGTGTTCCTCTCTCCCTCTGTCAAAAGTCATTTAGACATAAGCCATAATTACAGTTATTCATTTTCTATGGCACAATGAAACTGGGAATAGAGCATGGTTCATTGAAGTACGTGTTACGAAATCAACTCAGACCAATCTTATAATCCCAATCACACCTCCAGAACTGAACTGAAGTCTGGTCTCGGTGGACTGGCTGATTTTTTTTAGGCTTGTGCAATCAGGCTGGATTTTGGTCAATTGAATTATTCCCTGCTTAAACTTTTTAGTTATTTATTTTAAATTTTTTTGGTCAATATGATGGAAGTAGACAACCTAAATAGTTCTGAGCATTTCCACTTTTGACCACTGTCAGAATTAGTTAAAACACATTTGATTGGATTGTTATTTATACTCACATAGTTGAATATGTTAAATACTCACAAAAGAGCAGAAAACATTGGTAAAATATTTCTGATTCTAAAAATAAGTTAGTTAGTTAGTAATTTAGTTATTTAGTTAGTTAGTTAGTTAGTTAGTTAGTTAGTTAGTTAGTTAGTTA
>CAIGQZ010035043.1:15003873-15037218 GCA_903798205.1 Danio tinwini | reverse complement strand
TATATATATGAAATGCAGTGTTCCTTCAATCACTACTCTGTAACAGTCAAATACTATGAGCAAATTAATGGTGAACACTTCACAGAGTTCAGACATTTCAGAAAGTGTCCCCCCTTGAGATCTCGCTATTCTACGTGTGCCCCCCCCCCCCCTTTTCACATGCACACTATCAAACTAATCTAATGTCACTTTCAGAGGAAAGGTTAGGCTCAGCTTTTGCATTTTTATTTTCCAGACAGAGCATTTGACCTTTGCAGATTAGACTGTTATTTTCTCTTCTTGTGATGCCATCCAGCTTCACCAACCTTTTATAGTTAGATTAGCATCCATTACTCTGATTGGTTACAGTGAGCACCAGTGAAAATAGACTGTAGAGTTGTTTGCGCAGCTGTGGCTGACTGCAAAAATGAAGCTTCATAATAAAACACTGGAAAAAATTATATTTCAATTATGCAGGAGTAGGGCTACATCAAAAATGTTCTGTTTGAACAGATGCAGTCAATTAATTTAGCTTAATGCTGACTAGAGGAAGTGAACAAATAAAACCAGAACCAAATGAAATTATGGCACAAATGCATTCTTCCAGAATTCCGTACTATTGTGAAAATACTTGACAGCTTGATTTCCAAACATATCACTTTGAGCTGTTTCTTCTAGAGGCAAAAGTAAGCAGTGCAGCCTGTGTATTATGCTTCCTGAGTTATTGTCTCTAATGACTTTTTTTTTTCTTTTTCAGTCTGACCTAATAACTAAATTACTATTTATTATAAACTACAATTTAACAATTTTATAATTATGAATTTAAGGTACTGTAGAAAATTAGTGGTTAATGCAAACCAATTGTACAATGGTATTTGTTCTTTCCAAAAGTCACAAAATGTGGAATTATTACCATCACTGGGGACGTCAACATATAATGAATTCATAAATGAACCACAAAATGTAAAAGTTACAAATTACAGTGAGATCACATTTGTTCTTCTGGAAAATTAGACGCATGTTCATATGGAGGAATGTGTATGATTCCAACAAACTCTTGTGCGATAACTCTGTTAGTGTAGCTCATTTGAATTACCTATGAATGCTGCCATCTGAATTTTTTGTGCACATCAAAAAAGCGGACCAAAACTTCTGCAAAGATGGGTCTTGCTCCTCTTGTGAAACAACTTCTGACTGAAATATGATTGTCACAAGATACAACCATAAAAATGTTCAAGCGTACCTGATTTTAAAAAAAGAAAACCAATCATCAGCGGTTCTTTTCCTCATAATCAAAGGAGAACCAATTTAAGAGCTGTATTGGTTTTTTAGCAGTTCTTTGGGGTGGTTAAGGTGATATATGTAGCACTATACTCTCTTATAAACAAGGGTACAAAATCTGTCACTGGGGCGGTATATTTGCAAAAGGAATTTTTTTTGTACTGTACAGATGAATATTAGTACCTTTAAAGTATACTATGAGGTACACATTTGTACTTTTTAGGTATTATATACCTTTAAGGATCTGTTAGGAACAAAAATGTACCTGTTGAAAAGGTCAACCCCAGTGACTGATTTTGTACCTTTATTTCTAAATGTATATACATAACCTATAGCACTTACAATGGTTCCCCCTATGATTACAAGCCAAATAACAACTTTTAATGATACATCATATATATATATATATATATATATATATATATATATATATAGCACCTTAACCACCACAAAAAACTGCTGGAGAATCACTACAGGTTCTATGTAGCACTTAAAGTGGTTCTATTTAGCAGAAAATGTAATTTTCTTTCAGACAATCTTCCATTTGCGATTTAATTTGATTAAGTAAACTGACACTAAGTGTAGTTATTGAAATGGTCTCATTATTTTATTCTGTTTTCTTTCAGATTTGAGGCCTCTACCTGACGTGGCTATGACGGGAAAATGCACTCGCGAATGTACAGAATACGGCCACTCGGATTCCTGCTGGATGCCCGGACAGCCTTCACCCAACCGCAGCAAGAGTGCAAAGAGCGGACCCAAGCTCTCCACCTTCGTGCCTTACCAGGAGAGAGAGGGTCAGGAGCGTCTGATGGCTGACAGCAGCTCTAAGCCTCACGGAGAGGAGCGGAGCGGAGGCGGGAGCAACAAAGTGGCCAGCATTCGTTTTTTGCCTCCCTACACTAGTGCCTATTCCACAGGCGGTGACTCCGGCAAGGACTGTCCCCGAGAGGAGATCCCCCTGAATCAGACAGCCGATTATGTCCCTGCCACCACACCATCCAGCCAAGGCTCCAAAAGAGAAATTTACCTGTGATTCACCTGTTCTCAGTCTAGGTTCGATTGCACTTTTGATCCAATTTACTTGTAATCAGCAATGCCTGTGAGAGGATAAAAGGCCTTGTTGTCAAAACACCTGCTAATTCTCCTACACCACCAGACCCCAATTTACACAGACGTCTTCTCCAATCTCCTCAGCTATAAGCCTAATGGCTGACACAAAACAGCTAGAGACCTTATTTAAAACCCTTGGGGTTTCAGACAACCCTGCACATTGTTAGAGGCTCTGGAAGCCGAATAGATATGAACAAAGAGAATAATCAGAAAAAAAAAGAAGTAGAAAACAATTTTGTGAACATAAATCGAAGAACACAATCCCCATGTAAACTTCTAAACGAAAGAATGTAAGGACAATTTTTAAGTGAACTTTGTGATAATTTAATGTCAAGGTTATATTCCTGTTTGATTTGGATTAGTTCGCTGATTTTTTAAAATATATATATATACATGTATACTTCTGATCAGACTGTAGTTATGCTTACCTAAAACATATACACTGACCTACACATCCAAATAGTTCTTTTTGTTCTTTTGTGTGTGTGCATCTGTAGTAAGAACTCAAGCCAGATGAACTGGCAAACCAAATACTGGCAATCCAAGAGGGAGATTCTCAACATGCATATTTGACAGAAGGGAAAACATCCACTTTCTTTAAGCACTGAACGGTTTCTTACATTTGTCTTTTTTTTAATAGGAAACTCTTTTCTTAATGTACAGCGATGTAAATACTACATGTCTGATGAGCCAGTTTTGATTTACGATTTAGTTGTACAGACCCTTGAAGCCGAAGCTTCTTCTGTTGATGATAGTAGAAGAGACATTGCTCAGAGGATTTCCCTCCTTGCCAGTAAAAGAAGGACAGCAGTTCTGGACCTTGGAATGCTAATGATAATCCACAGTATGAGCCTCTGCCATGGACTCAAACGAACATTGAATTTGGGGCAAAATCCAAGGGAAACAAATGGATTACAGCAGGTTTGCATGATGCCATTTGTCATTTCAGACAAATTTGACGGGCTCCCATAGGAAGCTCCCCCAGTAACTCTTCCTCTGTAATACTTCTTTACTTCATCAGAAGACTTTCTGCAAGAAGCTGAGACATTAGGCGAGTTGCCCTCTGGAAGAGCATTATTCAACCCATCTCAGCCTTAGTGAGGAGCAACAACTTTCACAAAAACTTGAAAAAAACGAAAAAAAAAAAACTGTCCATGTGCTGTGCAATAGCCTACTCGTTTTCGGACGTGTCAAACTCTGTTGTGTAGATGTGTGGTTTTGTCAGAGATTTTCACTCTGCTCTGTTGTGGGTCTGACCCTGTCAAAAATGAAGGCTCGCAAGAGGTAGACAAGTTCAAAAATCATAGCAGCAGAACATTTCTCTTGTGTTTGACCACATTAAAGTTGTATTCAACAAATCCAGTATATTCGAGAACATCTGAGATTCTGTTTTAACTGTGCTTTGAGCACATGACATAACAAGCCTCCCACAGCGAGCCTAGGAACGTCTAAATTACTCTAACCTATTACCACAAAGTCCCACATGCACTCGCCTTACTGGGACGCTTTTGTTAGAACCTCTAATTTCCACATCTGAAAGCGAGGTCTTTTAGATAGAGTTTATGGGAAGTTCATTTAGGACCGTTATTAATAGTATCTGACGGTAACAGAGATTGTTGCAATGCAGGTCAGCAGAAGCTATAATGAGTATTCAAGGCCCTAGCAACACACAATAAGTGCACTATAATTTACACCATGTCACGCAGCAAAGTCACCACTTAAAACCGGTTCTTCACCTCGATTGATTTTGATGTTAACTCTGTTGGTGTAGTCAACATTGGCAGAGCTCCATGCTTTTTATTTAATATAAAGTCTCTTTTAAAAACACACACACAATATGACCCCAAATGCTAAAGGTCGGTGTCTCAGGTGAAGCACATTTGGTGTGACATTTCCTTTCGAGAGAGTGTATTTATTTAGTTTAAAGCTGACCCCTTTATTTGAACACTGAAAGGCCAAACACTGGAATGACTAAGAGTGCGTCTCAATCAGCTCCCTAGCTCCCGAGGTTGTGTACATGAATTCAGGCACTAGTAAGGACAGTGACGAGTTTGGTTCACTACACACTGGGACACTGACGGTACATTTACACGAGGTGTCAGCGCCAGCACTTGATGTATAGCGTGTCTGAAGTTTGATGCTGACTCGATCGTCATAGCAGCATCAGCCAATGAAATCAGACCGCAATTGGCTACTGTCTGAGCTGGGGTATTTGAATAAAGTAATCTGAATGGCTGACACTCACTGTCCAGTACGTTGGCACTTGAATATGTAAGAAATTCCCAACTTCTGCAGCAAGCAATGTTACAATTCAGTTTGGCAATGCTTGACATTACCCATTCAAAGTGGAAAGCGTTGACACTGATGCCCTGTGTGAATCGCCCATGAGTGTGACATGAGAATGTCCTCGGTGTACAACATCACAACTGGAGTTTATAAACAACAGAACTTGTATTCTGTGCCCGAATATCAGGTTGTCGTGGTCCTAACTTTTGACAACCACCTGCAGGAGGATGGTCCCACGTCCCTCCTTCGGGCTAAGTCCGGCCGGGTTCCTTGGGATAAAACTCGACCACCAGGCACTCGCATACGAGCCCCAACCCCCCGTCTTGGCTCCAGTGTGGGGAGGAGGCCTCGGAAAAGACCCAGGACTATGTCTCACGGCTGGCCTGGGAATGCCTCTGGATTCCCCTAGAGGAGCTGGAAGAAGTGTCTGGGGAGAGGGTCCTGGAAAAGCGGATGAAAATGAATGAATGAATAAATGAATGAATTCAATATATTAATTGAATTTTTTTTACGTTCATTATAACTAAATTATTAGATATACCAGTAACCAGTTTCATTTACCAGTAACTTTCAACCATTAAACAATTATAAATGTTTGCTAGATTTTTCTTAAGCTGTCTAGCTACATTTATTCATGTTACATATAAATGGAGAACATTCATTCATTATATTTCCCTCGGCTTAGTCCTTCCATTCATCAGGGGATGAATGAACCGCCAACCCATCCAGCATACTGCATGTTTTACACAGCGGATGCCCTTCCAGCTGCCACCCAGTACTGGGAAACATCCATACACGCTCGCATACAATACACACCTTTAGTGCACATCTTTGGACTGTGGAGAAAACCTGAGCACCCGGGGGAAACCCATGCCAACTTGGGGGAACTCCACACAGAAATGCCAAGTGACTCAGCCGGGACTTGAACCAGTGACCTACTTGCTGTGAGATGACAGTGCTAACCACTGAGCCACCATGTCATCCCAAATGGAGAACACTTTATTATTATGTTTGATGATTTAGTTCACATGATTCATGTTTCACACTTTCGAACTTCCATTAAGGGAGCAAAGCAAGCATCAATGCACCCTGATTTTCACAATGCGTTGTTGGAGTTTTCAACTAAACGTCTAGTACACTGGAAGCATTTAGCGATTGAGACAGCACTTAATATGGCTGACTGCCTGATCAGTGCCCTGACGCACCCTAAGTAAATAGCATACAGTATGTCCAATTTGATTCTCCTATACCCTTCGATGGCACCTTTGTACAAGTGCTACCAAGCTTGTCAAAGATCAGAGGAGATACAAAAAGCTCTTGTTTGGTCTGATCCGATCTGATTCTACTAATTTGTTTGCTTCACAGTGCACATTTAACTTCCTGTTCTTTTAATCATCCCCGCCGACTACTGACCTTAGAGCTGTTTTCTGCAGTGACAAACAGAAGCTGCCCAGGCTGCATGAACCCCAAACGCTGCATGACAGTTAGACAGCCTCTCGCTCCCACTGGGAAAACCTGGAGTTTATCCCCGGAGAGCAACTGTCACAGATACTGATAGGTCAAATCACTCTGTGTGTGTGCGTGTGTGCGTGTGTGTGCGTGTATGCGTGTGTGTGTGTGTGTGTGCAAGTGTGTGTGTATGAGAATGAGTGTGTCTTTGCACACTGGTGGTAGTGTGTAGATATCTGTATAGATCTTCTCACTGCCTTTAAAGCAAGAAATTTTCAAGCTCCACACATCAATTTTTGGAATTTTGCTAGAATTTTTGAATGCCCAAATTGTGTTGTGACATTTCATTTAGGAAAACGTCTCTTGCTGCGTGAAACATTGGACAGCGGTGTGGAGAATGTGATGGAAAAGAAATAACACTGGGTGTAAAATCATCATGGGGCAAAAATCTAAGAAAATAAATATCACAAAGGGGGAAAGACAGATCAGTCTTATCATCCTGCAGTTGTAGCTGTTAGTTTGTTATTTGACAGCAATATATTTTACTCTTGTGTGGGATCTGTTTTTTTTTCTTTTTTATTTGGTGGAGGTGGGGAGGGTGGGGATTTAGGTAGTTTCTTAACTCAAAAAGAGACCTGTGCTTACCAAGGTTTGAATGATTATGTTGTTCAAAAAATACCCAGCAGGCACACAACATCATAAGACATTAATATTAGGTTAGATTTAGATCATGACGCCATGTGACCAATATTCAATGTCTAGTCAGCATCTAAGGACAGCGTTATTTTGACGTTTAATAATGATGTCAAATAATGTTGATATTTGGTTGATTTTAGGTTTTGTTGGAAAGTGACCAAAATCCAACGTTGAGACAACATCTTAAACCAACGTCATATTGACGTCAAATACTGACATTTATTCATAAAGTATAGCATCCACAATCCAATGTCTGATAGTCATCATAGTGGTAAGGTCCACACAACGTCAAGCTGCAACATCATTAGATGTTGATATTTGGTTGATTTTAGGTTTTGTTGGAAAGCGACCAAAATCCAATGTCGAGACAACATCTTAAACCAACGTCATATTGACTTCAAATACTGACATTTATTCGTCAGTTATGGCAACCACAATCCAGCGTCTGATAGACGTCATATGGGTAACGTCCACACAACGTCAAGCTGCAACATCATTAGATGTTGATATTTGGTTGATTTTAGATTTTGTTGGAAAGCGACCAAAATCCAACATTGAGAGAAAGCATATTAAACCAACATCATATTGACGTCAAATACTGACATTTATTCGTCCGGTATGGAAATCACAATTCAACGTCTGATAGACATAGTGGTAACGTCCACACAACTTCAAGCTGTAACATCATTAGACGTTGATATTTGGTCGATTTTAAGTCAGATGTTAGACATTGTCGTCGGTCTGATATTGGGTTCTGACGTCAACGTGATTTTCACGATGTTGGGGTACAACATCAATCTGACTTCATGATGACGTTCTGTGCCTGCTGGGTATACTTAGCCAGATTTATTTTATATGAATATTTATGATTTTGTTTATTGCTTGAGAAAATTGAAGTAATTGTAATTCTGGATATTGAGCTACTGTTATTTTTGTACCAAACAAATGTGTTTTTTTTTTCCTTTTTTTCACAAAAGCTAATTTTAACATTCCACACATCCCTTTTAGGTGGTTATTTGCAATACAACGCAAAAATATGAAGTGATTATTTGTTGTATACATATTCATGTATTATTCTTTCTTTCTTTTTGGATGGGGATGTTCAATTCAGCCAAGTAAGGAACATTTGATGTGAACATTGTTACCATTGCTTGTACTTAAAGTATACACTTTACACCACATATATTTTCTTTAGGCGTTTGCCAATTTTATGATCTGGCCCAAATGCAATCTGCATTTGTTTGTTGTGTGTATGTAAGTGTGCTAATTTTTAGCTGAAAAGGAAATCGTGTAATGGATTTAAACATGGTTAAATGGAGCTTAATGGGTAGCTGAAAGGACTATCAAATTAGCCAAATATTTAATAAACAAACACGCATGATGTGGATGTTTTTTTTTGTTTTTTTTTTAATAGTGGGCGTTCCAGTTGTGTGTAAATCTACGGAGCTTTCCACCGGCACAGATTCCGTGTGGGCCTGCTCATGACTGATGTTCAATTTCATCCTACTGTAAGCTCTATTTTATTTGTGCTGAATCGTGTATTTGATTACATGGAAATCAATCAAATCCAATGTGACTTAAGAATCAGTTCTTTGTCTGACGCATGGACTCATTTTGGAGCCGAGCCACCCTGCCGCATTGGTCCAGGTATTAGGAGTTATGAACGAACATGTCATCGTGGCATAATGTCACCGTGCATAATGAGGCTCACCATGCATCTCTGCGCATAATAGAAGTACAGAGTAAACAGCATCATTCTAACCCTGGAAAAAAGATTAAAAACCAAATCAGCCATTTATTTTGCGAAGCGGTGGCTGAGCGGCTTCATTACTATGACTTTGGCTCTGAAATGAACAGATAGTGTTAGTGTTTTGCGGGCGTCTGCCTGCATTTGATCTTCATATTAAAAATCCTGCGTTAAGTAATTGAAAGACATCCACCGTTTAAATAGATAATTACAGGACATACAAGTTTGTAGCCTATAAGTGTTGGTTATATTTATATCAAAATGCTTGTGATGCCTTGTTTTCTTTGTACAGTTTTATGTACATGCTAATAACGTGGCTTTTCGAAAAGGAAAACAAAAAAAGGACATGTTGAAAGACAAACTGAAATTGTACAATACTTTTTTAAAAGTAGATCATGTTAGGATGAATGTGATTGGGGGGGACGCAGAATTGGTGTGCCCATGTCTAAAATGTCATCAGTAACCATTCACTGGCTTCTAGTCTACTTTAAAGTTTTACTGTCTCTTTTTTTATTCCTATAGTCTTATTTTATTCCTGGGTTCTGTGTTATTTGCAAAACAGTGGCTTTGAAGAGTTTTAGCCCTTATTCGTTCCATTATGTTCTTATCAATATCCGCATGTTAAACACAATGAGGAAGAAAAAAAAAGAGGAAAAAAAAATGTTGTCTTTTATTTTTGCTGAGCAAATCAAAGAAATACTATCTTGTAAGTAATCCTTCCTTATAGCTTTACAATAAAATACATTCTGTAAAACACTGTGTCCTTCATGGATTGTTTTATATATAGATTTGATTAACATAGTTTCTATTTATTTCATCAGGGAAAATGCTTTGAAAGTGTTTCCTCGTTTAAGTCTGTTCTTTTGGGAACACATGTACCACATTGTACATTTTGCAAGTTCCTGATTCAGCATATCTTCAGTGCCAGGGAGCAACTGAAAATCCGTGCTTTCATCAGTCTTAGCAGCCCTGCCAGAGTTCAAATTCTCCTAAGGATCCTCAGCTTGTTCTTAATGTGTGGCATTTGTTCCTTAGGAGAATAAAGCCCTGTTAACCCCGCTGGATTTCTAAATGTGCCAGTGGCACTGCCAAGCATGCGTTTTATCGATCGACTTGCAAACAACAGGACCTAGCGTCCAAACGCACACAGACATTCACCCTACAACACTCTCTCTCATATGTCACATCTATAATGTTCACAGTGGCACCTTGCAAAATGATAGCAACCCTAAAGCTTTTGGGGAATCCCTGCTGGTTGCAAAGATTTTTTTTTTTCTAAATCAATAAAATCAAAGCTAGCAGTCTTCTAGATGATAATTCATGATGATACATTGTAATTTGTAGCTTACATTGTTGGCAAATATGTTTTTGTTTTTTTTTTGCAAAGTGGTGATATAATTTATTTCATAAATAAGCAATTGCATCTATTTTTATTTTTAACATGATTCACAGAAGACATGAACTAAAATGTCATTATATGTAACATTAGTGTATGGCAGGGGCTTCCAAACTTTTCACCCCGTGACTCCCAAAATTACAATGTCAGTGACTCGCAACCCATTTTTCAAGGTGGTTATATCTTCTGTGGGTTATAAATAAAATATGGTAATTCTAATAATTTAATAAAATTTGAGTTTTTGGAACTTACCAAGTAACCCCTCGTCATTGTCCCGTGACCCGACAGGGGGTCCCGACAAGTAAAAACTGAGACCATATGAACATTGTCAGTTATTTCAAATTTATTATTTATATTTTTTAGATCAACATAATTTTGGATTTATGTAAAGTTCAAATGACATTTAATTCAAATATAAAATAAACAATTTGTCATTTAGGGAATGCAAAAAGTTTTCAGACATGCTATTATCTCTTAGACAACACAATCTGTGGTTTTTGTCTTCTGACCAACACAAAATAACATATTTAGAAGAATTTCTGTCATTTGTAGCATTGATTTCCATATATTATTATTATTATTATTATTATTATTATTATTATTATTGCTGGATACCAGTTACTAACAATAATCAGAAGACACTTGAACTGGATCAAAAACTTTAATCTAAAACTAAAATCACTGAACAATAATCATTTTTGTCTTAGTATAATTTTGAAAAACTGTTTTAAACCAACTTCAAACGTTGACTACCATATATGTTTTTAAGTCATAGTTTTATGTATCAGACATATACCAGAAACGTACATGATCTGTCCCTGAAATAAAAACATGAATACAGTGAATACAAATTATTTCATCCCAAAAAATTCTAAAATGGACTGATGTTTGATTTCTGTGAGTTTTTCTGTAAAGAAATGTCTTTATTTGCTTCTCAGAATTTTTTTTTTTTATTAAAAACACTTTACAAATTTACAAACTCTACTGTCCTTGTCCTTAGACCATTTGAAACTTCAGCTTTAATAGTTTTATGCTAAAAACTAAACTTTAAAAATAGCAAGATTAAATATCATTCACATCACTTGATTAAAACATGAAATTATCAATAAATTCTACAAATAAATACTACAATACAAATACATTTACAATTGTCACCATGTTTCTGTCAGTCCTGTCACATGTGCATTAAATTTAACATAAAATGTGTGCAATACATCTTTAAGGCTATGACTCAAAGGAAGTGACTTCTTTTGATGGAGGAGAAGCTGATCAGTGATCAAGGATGAGTTATATCATTGAATTGTATGATTTTATGCATGTTTTTGTTTGATTTTTTTGAGGACAACAAACTTAAAGGTCAGGCCCTGTCACATTTTTTTATAAGTGAAAATGTACATTTCTGGTGGACTATCCCATACACTGCTACTCTCTGATTTGAAGTATGTTATATTTATTCTACATTTATTATTTATTATAATGACTATTTAAATGTTTTAAAGTGGAATTAATCAGCAAACTTTCTCTGAAATTCACCATACTATGCAACATATTCTTCTTAAAAATAAATAAAACGGAAACTGTTTTCCAAAAAAGAAAGAAATCACAGTCTACACTGTGGGAGTTAATGAGAAATATTTAAACAAAACTAAGATACAGTCAGTAAAAAAAAAAAAAAAAAAATCACAGCAGTTCAAACTCTGCTGCACTTTTTGTCAAGGGTTATTTATTAAGGAGCTCTTTATTTCTTTGCACCGCTGCTGTGTGTATGAGGAGGATTTACTGAGACCCTGAGTGGCTCCCTTAGGGCAGTGCTTGACTGAGGGTCAGTGTTATCAGCCTCTAGGCCCACAGAGCAGAGGTTTCTTACTCCTCAGCACAGTGGCCGCCCTCACCAATTGTAAATATTGGCTCTTCCGTGCAGGCAAATGAAGTGTCTAATGATGGGTTTTTGAAATAAGCTCACCTGCTGCCAGCCAGACAGTCTAGAGGCAGCTGAATATGCGATGATAGAGAGAAAAACCGAGATAACTTGAAAATATAAAGCAGAGGGAAAAAAAAAAAAAAAACACGGTCCCCGAATGAGCCAGAGCATCATGGGGAGGATAAATATGAAGATCTATTTATACATCTGCTGGCGCATTGGAATACGCAATAAGTTTAATTCATGACCTAGACACTGGGGAACTTTTGTGTGGAAAATCCAGATATACCTTGTTTTCCTCCCTAAGCAAATGCCACGGCTATGAATACTCTTTGAAAGGACAACCTGTTCGCGCATTATTGCGTGCGTTCCTCAGCGTGTGGTCAGAATGACAGAAGGTCAGTCGCTGACTTGAGAGGCATGTGCATAAATGTTAATGCTAATCACTCAGAGCTTGCGTACATTAGAGGACTGAACCAGCAATTTATTCCTCCATCTCTTGCGTTCTCTATCCCTGACTTTACCTTTCTTTTGCTTGCGGTTTGCAGCATAAAGAAGGCACATAACTGCAGGCACTGTATGTAATGTTAAAATGAGATTAGCCTACTGGTGCACATCTCTGTATCATGATTAGAAACAGTGTTTGCAGTTTCCAGCTATGCCAAGGTTTTCTTTGCTGATGGAAGGAATCCCACATATAGTGGGAAAACACATTTGACAATTTGCATAGGCATTCTCAGTGTAGTATGAAAAATATTTATGTAGTAAAGAAGGCTGCACACTTTGTAGTTACTGTGTTGACATAGTTTTATCAGATTTCAAAACAACATTAAAAAGCATGTGAAAAAATACATCAATATGTAAATTTATTTGGTGTCAATTGACTACCTTGATGTCAAAATTACATCAAATTAACATCTAGCATTGTTATCAAAAAACTAAAAAAATCGATTATGTTTATGTTATGATTATGTTATATTACCTGTATGAATATCCTGTAAAAAATTTTTTTTTGGCAGCAATGTTTTATATTTGTACGTTCACATACATAAAAAATACAGTGTAAATTTGGAATTTAAACATTCAGACAAATAAAAAGTTTTTTTTTTATATTATAATTCTTTTTGTCTCTATATTTTGGTGGTCAAAAGGACATCAATGTGTGGACATCAAGTTGACCAACATTTTGACATCAAATCGTGTTTTTCAATATTGTTTTACATCAAGGTGGCCGTTGGGTATATGCACTCACCGGCCACTTAATTAGGTACACTTACTAGTACTGAGTTGTACCATTTTTGCCTTCAGAACTGCCTTAATTCTTTATGGCATAGATTTAACAAGGTACTGGAAATATTCCTCAGAGATTATGGTCTATATTGGCATGACAGCATCACGCAGTTACTGCAGATTTGTTGTCTGCACGTCCATGATGCGAATCTCCTGTTCCACCACATCCCAAAAGTGCTCTATTAGATTGAGATCTGCTGACCGTGGAGGCCACAGTGAACTTATCGTCATGTTCAAGAAACTAATCTGTGATGATTCGCCCTTTATGACATGGCGCCTAATCCTGCAGGAAGTAGCCATCAGAAGATGGGTACACTGTGGTAATAAAGAGATGGAGATGGTCAGCAACAATACTCAGGTAGGCTATGGCGTTGACACAATGCTATATTGGTACTAATGGGCCCAAAGTGTGCCAAGAAAATATCCCTCACACCATTACACCACTACCATTAGCCTGAACCGTTGATACGAGGTAGGATGGATCCATGCTTTCATGTTGTTGACGCCAAATTCTGACCCTACCATTTGAATGTCGCAGCAGAAATTGAGACTCATCAAACTAGGCAATGTTTTTTCCAATCTTCTATTCTGCAATTTTGGTGAATTTTGACCATGTCTACATGCCTCAATGCATTGAGATGCTTTAACGTGCAGTTTGACAGGTGTACCTAATAAAGTGGCTGGTGAGTGTACATGTATGCATACACAGATGAGCCAGGACCACTTGTTTAATATGGTGCTACAGCTGATTCTCTGCATGATTCCAACCACCAAGGCATGGACTCTAAAACCCCCTGAAGGTATCCCCTTGTTATCTGGCACAACAGTGTTCACAGCAGATCCTTGAAATTCTGTAGGCTGAGGTGAAGCTGCCTTTGATCAAACATGTTGGTCCAGCACATACCCCAGATGCACAACTGGAATGAGATCTGGGAATTTGGAGGCCAAGCAAACATTGAGAACTCTACATTATGTTCTTCCTGAACAATGTGTGCAGTATGGAAGGGTGCATGCCCTTATGAAAAAGAAGTTATTCAAGTGGTGTAATATTAGTATGCTTATTTTAAAAGAAAATAAATAAATAAATGAATGAAAGTAAATAGGAAAGTACTGCATATTTTCAGTCTACTTTTTGTATACTTCTCTAAAATGTATTTCTCTTATTAAAAAGGTCTATCTAAATGTGCTATTAAAGTAGTTTACTTCTTGTACTGAAAATAACTTATACAGCACATATAAAGCGTATACAGCACATGTTTTGCACAGCGGATGCCCTTTTAGTCGCAGAACACAATTAAATCTAATTAAATGTTCTACATATATAATTGGTTTGTACTACAATTATTATTGTTGTTTTTTTTATAATAAATAGCCTTAGGATAGTATCCATTGCAATTTCACAAACACCCAACTGTCTAACCAAAACAATTTAGATCCATAGTTGTCTGATCTTCATTCCTGACCATTTATCCTGCATCCAACAAGATGAGTATGTGAAGTGATTGTGAGAATACCAATTAATCTGACCTTAATATGTGATGTCATGAGAGGATCACACATAACTTTTATTATTGTTTTAGCTCATCAAATATATTATGAGCACTAGATTGAGTCAAAGTGCAATTAACTTTTAATTTACTATATGTTTTTTACTGACACTGATTTTTGATTACTAAAGACTATCACATTGTTCCTCTCACAATACTTCTTACTGTGCACAACAAGACCTCAAAACATTGTAAACCTTTTACATTTTCCAGAAAATTCAATTGCTTGTTGGATGTCCATTAAGCCTTGTTATTGTTGGATTTTTGATTTTGTATACATGCATATCAGATATTTCTGGCTTTCATTTGATAATTATGACATATTATCTCATAATTGTTAAGTTCTATGCCAGAAATGGGTTTCCAGATTTTTTTACAATTTTATAATAAACAAAGTATTAAAATATATATATTTTTTATGATTATTTTTATTTCATCACCTTTGTAACTCCTCTTGTCCAACTGAATTAGAAGACTTTAACTAAATGTTGTATAAAAACAATATAATGATAGTAAATCATCTTAATGTTGAGGATAATGATAGTAATTTGACAGCGAGAGCGTCCACCTCTCACTTCCACCTCATAATTACAAGCACGTCACATTGCAAAGCCTTGGATGATAAGACAGATGGACAGATGAGTATAGATGGAATGATGAGGTGAAGAGGAAGCTTGCTGTGATGGAGGGTGGAGGGAGGTCTGTCCTGAGGGACGGCGTTGTAATGCCCTGCCATCATCCCTCCGCTCCCCGCACCAGCCCTTCCTTTCCATCACTGTCGGCCGGAGGGGGCAGCCTGGCTGACTGCAGAGGGGAAACGGTGCATGTCGTGTGGGCGAGGGCAGGGGGAGCCGCCCCCATGGCGCTTCTCTAGTTCTTTTCATATCAATCACACCACAGGCAGAGAGCTAAAGACAGACTCTCTGCCTGCCATCGTGCTTTCAGGGCCGGAGCATTAAAGAAGCTCCTACCATCCACCTCCCCAAACAACATCCTTCTCTGATCTTTTTTCTTACGAACACGTTCATTCCATCTCAATCTTGACCCTCTGTTGGCTGTCATTCTGTGGCTTTTGCCAGACCCCTGCAAATCGAGTTCCATTAGCCTCAACCTGACAGTGGGAGTCTCTGGCAAAAGCAAAGTGTGAGTAATGCGATTTGTCTTTGCGTTGTTGTGCATGGGGAAATAGACTGTCAAGGTGTTTACAGGCTGAGGATGAAAAGAGAGAGTGTTTTGAGGGGTGGGGGATTTAGAGGGGACTTTAATTAAGGCCAGTGCTCCAGACAGAAAACAAAAATTCTTACAGTATTCTTCTTTTTAAGGTGACAAATTAATGAATTAATCAATATTGATATGATTAAAGGATAGTTTCATAGATATACTGCGTATAACACATGATATTTTGCTAGTTGTATTGGGTTTATGCTAGTATACATAATTTGTAATACAAACCCAACTGAATGAATTAACAATAAATGTGATATTATCCAAGAATGATTGCATTAAATTAAAAAAGTATGTTTGAAATGATAGCCATTCCCAACGCCACCTCAAACTCCTAAATATACATAATAAAAATCTGTCATTTTACTCACAATTCTGCTTTTGAAGACGTAGATGGCTTTTTCTTTCTTTAATATATCAAAACTTTTAGCTAAATTCATAAAAATGTAACAAAAGCAAGGGTTTATGAAACGTATTATTTAGTTTATATATATATATATATATATGCAGTCGTGCGTGGTACATCTATTCCCATATTAAGCGGGACCTTAACGCAATTTTTTGCTACTGCGCATGCTCAGAACGCGCTAAAGCCACGAGGCTGCGTGGACAACTTTGAAACAGACCTAACGTTCAGTTTTTTACGTAGACTGACTATTTCATTTTATACGATTTATGCAAGTCTCCGTTTTTGACCACGTTCAAAACAACATGTAAATAAACAATACTCTTTAAAATAGCAGACTGTTACAGGAGCAGTCGTGTAGTGATTATTGTCACCAGTAGAGGACGCTGCGAGATATACGAGTACTGCGAGTACTTCGTGCCTCATCGGTACTTCAGCAAAGAAGAACTGAACATGTGCAAGAAAAGAGCATGGAGTTGTTTTCATCAGTCTTTAGAAGAGATTTAAAGGTAATTACACGCTTACTGTTCATGGAAAGGTATAATATAGGCAACACAATATTGACCTGAATAAGTTTGCACACAGTTTTAAACATTCACAAACATTTCTCTGTAGCACTGCTGTAACACTTGGATTAAAGTAACAGCAATAATTGGTAATACAATTTTGATGGTCCATTTAGGTATTAGTAGACTGTCTGCTTAATATCTGTTGATACAGCTCTTCAACAGACATTTAACTGACTATAAGAAACTTCGCAAGTACATGTCAACTTGCACTAACCCTAACCCCAAGCTACTACAGTAACTGTCTACTTATAATCTAATGAGAATTAGTTGGCATGTAGTTGCAATGCAACATATATTCAACAAATGAACCGTCAAAATAAAGTGTGACCCAATAGTTAACTAGAAATGTACTCATTACATGCTTACATTGAGCCTACAGTTGCTAAATATAATAATAATAATAATAATAATTTTCTTTTAGTTTGGTAGTGTGCTTTTGTAGTTATAATTTGTCATATTATCCTGATTTGAGAGATATTTGACTATTTCCGGTGTTTACTGTGTAGAATTTGTATGCATTTCCCCCATTTTACAGTTTTATGTATAATGAACTAGATACGCTTTGTTATCATTTCAGAAATCTGGTCTTCTGGTCAAGAGTAAAAACCATATTCAGTGTTCTGCTGACGAGAGAAAGTGTTGATGGCCTAAGGGTGAGTAAATTAACAGCAAATCTTAACTTAAAAATGTATTAGAATTTCAGTCTTGAAAATGATGGTTCAGTGATTGATCAGATGTAAACTCAAATCTATTCTGAGCTTTTTACTGACTAAAAGGTATGCTTACACATTCTTGTTGTGAAAGTTTTGTATACGGTTTGTCAAAACAATCCTCAGTTATACAGATCTTCAAAAAATGACAAACACTTCAATTATGTCACTGTTTTTACTAGGGCTGTGTATTGGCAATGGCCTCACGATGGGTCACGATACAATATATCACGATATATTGCGATACAATAAATATTGTTATATATTGCAATAGTTTGTATTAGTATGTGTCACATTATATTGACAACTTGATAAAGTTGGCAGACAAATTAAAATTCCAATTCCCTATTTATTTTCCATCCATTCCAATGCATTAGAACTGCACAGTGTGATTGAACAGAACCATATATATTGCAAAGCTTACAAATGGCTTTTTTTTTTTTTTTTTTGTCTAATTCAGTACTCCCTGGTAAAGCGTTTAGGGTTGGGCGATGTTGACCAATTTGGCATCGTACAACGTCTAATGTGAAACATCACGATGGACGATGGCATAGTCTTCATAGGGGGAGGTGAACTAATTATTTATGAATAATTCATAAATTCATAAGGAGTTAATTATTTGTAGCCGTTTCAACTACCTAACACGCATGGCCTTTGTTTTACTTATAACCAAATCATAAATAAATACAGATAAGTTACAGATAAGTATGTGGTCACGTGATGTGCGTTTTCAGCTGTTCAAAAATGCTAGATGAAACGCCAGTGTGGCATGAATCATTTTCGTTCTAAAATGCCATTTTAAAACTAAGACGTGTCTGTGTAAACGGGGCCTGAGTGTGTATTTTTCACGAGCGGGTTTGCAACAGGGGCGGGGCAGAGGATCGACAATGCCGCCTCAGCATCATGATGTCTATAGGCCATTGCGATGGACGATGGCATTGTCTATCGACCCAACCCTAATAGTGTTAAAACCAAAGTGCAGCCACACGTCAGCTCTAAAAGCTGGAGGCTTTTGATATTTTCCGCCATGCTCACTCTTGCTTACTTCTGATACCGTACTACTTTGCGTTATGTTGATCACGAGTTAACGACATCTACAGGAGCAGAGGAGGAGGTCGTTTGGCACAACTTGAATCGATACTTGAGTTTGGACTATCGATACACTATCGTAAAAGAAATTACCGCGATAGTTAGATGTATCAATATTTTTGGACAGCCCTAGTTTTTACAAACTAGCTTTTTTGTTGCTAAAATGGAGACTATACTTTTCAAATTTTTGCACTTTGAAATCATTTTCATGCCTTAAAACGTCTGTTTCGAGTAAATGAACTATACTCAATTGTTCAAAATCTGCTAAAATGCATAAATATTTTTTAGTTTCTGTTAAATATCCTGAACATTTTCGGAACAACTTTACCGGTAAATAAATAAAAAATCGCTGTTCACACAAGCAAGGATGTTCCAGAATTTTTCTGGAAAAGACCATTCACACATCTATTCCAAAATACAGTTAAATTCTGACATCATAACCAGATATGACCACTAAACGGCTGCGCTTGTACTTGTAAACATAGAAGGGTTCAGGTTTTTGTTGATGGTTTCACTTTTATTTAAAGCTTTAGCATTCAGCATAAGCGCAAACTGTTTACACATTTGACTACGTTACAAATTCTGTGGATGGATAAGTATTGTAAACAACTTCGATAAAACATATGGAGGATACCTTTTGCATGTCGAGATGTACATAACGTGTGTGCTGGTGCTCACACACATGCGCAGCAACTGAAGCAGAGCTTGAAGGTAAACAAACAGCGGTTTATCATAAGCATTTTAATGTTAACATTTTTTTTTTTTTTACACAGTTGGCACATAGAAACGTTATCTGACTAACATCTAGCAGCTAAATGTGTCTGGAATAATATTTACAGACTTTGTGACAGAGCGGATGTGAATGCATTTGAATGTTCTAATTGGCTGGAGCAGACTTCTCACATCAGCATGTTTTAAACATGAACCTGGTCTTTCTGGTAAATTTCCTTCTGCGATCACACAGAGCAGCATTCCAGCAAATTACCAGTAATGTTACAACTTCTCTTTCCGGAAAATTGCCGGAACGAATTTACATGTTCACACTTAATCCCTTTTCGGAAAATTGACATTTTTTTTTCCAGAAAGGTCTTGATGTGTGAAAGGAGCTAGTGTTTGCACTTTTACGATAATATATGAGATGAAGCCACCTATGAACTTATGCAACGTTTTTTTTTTGACAAAATAATAATAATAATAATAATTAAGCACACTTTGTCAGATCTTTAGTCTAGCCACAGACTAAACCTATAAAGAGCATTTTGGGAAAGGATAGAATGACAAGCGAAAACTATGAATGTGTTAAGATTAGAGGAATAGACAACACAGATAATGAAAACATTTACATTGTTCCACCACAGCCTTCGTTAGATCTCTCTGCAGTCTCATTTAGATTTTTTGTCTCTCCTCTACCCAAGGGTTTAAAATTTGCTGCTTTGAAAAATTAGTCACACACTACCAGTTGTTTGCCGACTTGCTTGGACTTGCCACTCCAAACAGCAGGTTCATTAACAGGAAACAATTAGCAACCAAGCTTACACACAGTACAACGTCAGAAGGCAGTTGGTAAAACGACTGCATGAGTCCGCATATCTTGTGCTAAAATGAACATATTTTTTTTCTCCCCTCTCATAACCGGGATCTCCCCAGCCATTATTACAACATATCCTATTTCAAATAAGCACAGAATGACTTCTTGTACAAAGAATAAAAAAATAATTTGTGGTTGATTGCGGTCAGGATTGGGCTAAATTGCCTGCTGGAGACACAATATTGCACATCCCGGGGTTAATTCAGTAATGTGAGGATTTTACCATGACGCCAATTCAGACGCAACCACAATCACACTATTTCTCATTGGGCCAAGAATCCACAGGTGCCTATTGGAGCAAATGTCAGGCTACATCTCATTTTTCCGGTTCCGCTTTGAGCAAGGCTGCGAATGAAAGTGATCAGACCTTTGTTATTCTCTCTTTTCCTTTTAAATGAATAGTTCTGTTCTTTTTCATCTTGAAAGGAGTGCAATGTGACCCTGACCCACATCAAATCAAAGCGTTACCTAGGCTTATTAGCAGCACAAACCTGGGTGTCTTTCTCTCGTATTCCTTCTATCCCCCACTCTCTCTTTCTCTCTCTTTATCTGTTTTCCACCTGTGATCACACAGTCTTATCTTCGGTGATATGCTGCTTGACCTTCCGTTCAGAGCCAGCTGTGAGGAGGTGCTTCGGTGGAGGAGAGGACACTGGAATGGATATTCATTAGTTATGAGATAGCCGTCCGCATTCGTATGATGACCTCCAAGGATGTCGGGTAAAAGACAGCCAACAATGAGAGATGTGATTTAAAGCCTGCACTCCTCCTTTTACGGGGTGACCTTCCGCTACAACCCTGGCCTAGCTTTCATACTCATCTACCCATATTCAGACATCATCTGACATAATGGACTTCAACAGGCCCATCACGGCTGTAGATAATAACCTTCAATGTGTCATTGAATGAAGAAAGGATTTTCCCCAAACGATCTGTTTATGAGATAATTTGTGGTAATTAGCTCGGTTTCTAACAGCCGCTCAGGAAAAATATCAATATAACTGAATAAAACAATGTCGGCTCCAGTGATTTCATCAAATGTAATGTAATGTAATAGTAGTGGTTAAATTATAATGATTGATTTTACCGTAATAAGTATAATATTGTTTGCTGTTTGGTTTGCTAAAGGAAATGTATATTGTAAGTGGTCAACCTTTCAAATGAGCAATTAGAATCTGTTTACATGTGCTAATTGAATACAATTAGGCTTAAAATTAACACTCGCTAAGCACCAAATGTGAGCAATAATCAACATTTGTAAGTATATGAAGCTTTATTTTATTAATTCTAATAGGGCTGTGCAAACAACATTAAAGTGTAAACGTGCCAAAAGGGAATATTTTAATTCAGTCATTAAACTAAGTTTCCTTAAAGTAAATACTATGGAATCTAATGGTTAATTTTAGTCTTAGCTGAGAATATTTACATTTGACCATTCATTCATTTATCCATTTTCCTTCAGCTTAGTCCCGTTATTTATCAGTGGTCGCCACACTGGAATGAACCGGCAACTTATCCAGCCTATGTTTTACACAGCGGATGCCCTTCCAGATTCAACTAGTATTGGGAAACATGCATACTCTCACATTCCCACACTAGGGTCAATTTTAATTTATTTAATTCACCTACACTCACCAGACTATTTATTAGGTACACCTGTCCAACTGCTTGTTTAATGCAAATTTCTGATCAGTCAATCACTAGAGTTTACAGAGAATGGTCTGAAAAAGAGAAAATATCCAGTGAGTGGCAGTTCTGTGGGCACAAATGCCTTGTTGATGTCAGAGGAGAATGGCCAGACTGGTTTGGGCTGATAGAAAGGCAACAGTAACTCCAATAACCACTCCTTACAGCAGAGATATGCGGAAGAGCATCTCTGAATGCACAACACGTCTAACCTTGAGGCGGATGGGCTACAGCAGCAGAAGACCACACCGGGTGCCACTCCTGTCAGCTAAGAACAAAAAACTGAAGCTACAATTAGCATAGGCTCACCAAAATTGGATAATAGTAGATTTGAAAAACGTTGCCTGGTCTGATGAGTCTCGATTTCTGCTGCGACATTAGGATGGTAGGGTCAGAAATTTGCATCAACAACATGAAAGCATGGATCCATCTTGCCTTGTATCAACGGTTCAGGCTGGTGATGGTGGTATAATGGTGTGGGGGATATTTTCTTGGCACACTTTGGGCCCATCAGTACCAATTGAGCATCATGTCAATGTCACAGCCTACCTGAGTATTGTTGCTGACCATGTCCATCCCTTTATGACCACAGTATACCCATCTACTGATGGCTACTTCCAGCTGTGTAATGCACCATGTCATAAAGCGTGAATCATCTCGCACTGTTTGAACACGACAATGAGTGCACTGTACTCAAATGGCCTTCACAGTCAGCAGTACTCAATCCAATAGAGCACCTTTGGAAAATGGTGAAATAGGAGATTACAGCCGACAAATCTGCAGCAACTGCGTGATGACATCATGTCAATATGGACCATAATCTCCAAGGAATATGAGTGAGTGGCCGGTGAGTGTATACCACATGTTTTTGGACTGTGGGGGAAACCGGACCACCCGGAGGAACATGGGAAGAACATGCAAACTCCACACAGAAATGCCAACTGACCAGCGACCTTCTTGCTGTGGGGCGACAGTGCTAACCACTGAACCACCATGCCACCCACATTTGACCATATTTACAATTTTACATTGTAAATTAGGAAATCAAAACTCAAGATACTCTCATTATAAAGAGAACTTGTGAATTGTGATTTGTCAGTGTTTATCATAATGATAAAGAGTAGTTTGTTGCTAAAACCATAATTAACAAGGAAGTCTTCTAATAAAGAAATGCTTAGAATGTAAGCCAGACTTGATTTCTGTAACCTAACCTGAGAATAATAAATAATAAAGATAAATGTGAATGTGTTAAGTTCAAAGTATACACCAAAAAAAAAAAAAATGCTTCCATTATCGCTTAATATTATAATGTGTTCTCATTAGAGTTGGGAATGCTGAGGTCGAGCCTTGCAGTGGTAAGTACATCGGCTCTTCCATTTAGAAGTCAAATAATCCCTGGGTCCACTACTTGACGTCCCATCAATCATTCCACACACACAAGCACTCAATGAAAGCTGCAGAGGTGACAACGGATTTACACGAGAGATTGGACCTGTTGTTAATTAGGTTCTATTGTATGAGCGATCTGCAAGCTCAATATCTTATGAATATTAGCTGCTGACAATTCATTAAAATGTCGGTATAACTTTGGCACTGACTAGTGGGGAGATTTGGCTAAGTGAAATAATGAAGCAGGGATATGGCTGTGCAGAAGTGTGACAGTAACAATATGCAGATTGCCGGGGCATTTTTGGCAGCAACTGAGATCTGGGATTTATTACAGGATTGTGAGAGGAACCCGGGAAAAAAAGGCCTCTCATCGGGCCAGCAAAATGAGCACTGAGCAATATATTTTTTTGATATGGGTTAAAGAAAAAAAATGTATTTTATATCCTTTCTATTTTGGTCCGATGCGTCAGTCATTCTAGACTTTTAGGTGTTTGCTGTAAGGAAAAATCTGCATTATGAGCAGTTGCACTTTCAAATGAGTAATTAGAGTCTATTTACATAGGCCAATTAAATGCAATTAGAAGCATCAAAATAGTCATTTTCCACCTTTCTTTCACTGCTGAAATATATAAAGGGTCAAAAATTCACATGAGCACATTGGCAGTTTTTGTTCATTAATATTTATTTACAAGAATATGAGGGATTAACTGATGTCAGCATCCATCAGACAATTTTATTGGAAGTTTGGTTGTCTCCGTGCAGTTTAATTATCGTTTCCATGATGAGGCCTGTTCCAAGCCCTGCCAAACTTTAATAAAACGTGACTGATTGATTGGGGTTCGGTGCAAAGCAAAGCTAATTAAGGTTGGATGGAGGAGTATGCAATTAGGAGTGTAGCAGTGCATCCTCCGCTGTGAAGATGTGGGAGATGTATACATCCCCTTGATGTGTTTCCAGAGAGAGTTATCTCCAAGACCGTCCATCCTACCATCGAATGACTGATGTTTTTATTTATTTAGCCTGCAAGAGCTTATGGCTAAGCACTGTTTGCGCTCGCTATCTTAATTGCTATGGAAATTAATGCAAAATGGCTCTAGAGTCAATCAAGTGGAGAGTTCAATTTAAAGAAGATTGCACAGAATGGACTGATCATTAAAAACCAGTGTTGGCTATATAACTCTTGTGATATGCTCCGGAAGAGTACTTTGTCAAGCTCTTGGAAATCTACCATTCTACAGAGTTCAGTTCTATCCCTGCTCTGGCACACCTGCCTGTAATTTTCCAATGAACTGAAAGACCTTGATTAGCCGGTTCAGGTGTGTTTGATTAGAGTTTAAACAAAGGCTGACAGAAATTGTAGTTTTCCAGGCGCAGGACTCAATGTTCCCATTTTAGATCCTACAGAACATTTGCATGCTGTAGCAATGAGAATATCAAACCCTATGTATCATAGAATGAGAGTTAGTCTAAACATTTATTCAAGTTTTATTTTAATAATCATAGTAATTGAATTTCAACAGGTCTAAATACTGAAAAAAAGTGTCTTTTAAAGCGCCCCTATTATGGATTTTATAAAATTACCTTTTAAGCACTGTGAATGCAAATATCCAGCTGAGTTTTAAATCTGAAAGTGGACCATGTATAAAGTTATTTAAAAAGAAAGAATTGACTCAGAGTCATTAATATGAGTCATCCTCGAAGTGGATCTTTAGTCATTTCATCGTGCCGTCTGAATAAATCATTGCGGGGGATCGAATTGCATCATGTCAAAAAGATGCGGTGTTCTGCGCTGTGATGGAAAATCTTTTTTATTTTGACTGCTTGAAGATGAGGCTGTAAGGAATAAACGGTTAAAATAATAATTAATTGTCATAACAATACAACAGTATAGCCCAAAGCTTGTGCTGTGTTACTCTGATTTTACTAAATATTGCTACAGCAACCTAGCCTACAATGCAGCATTCGCCAGCTCTTTGTTATAACTGGGAGGAACTATACCAAAGACTAGCTGTACATGGGACTTTGTCTGTACCCAGTTTATTTGGATCAGGTTCTTCTTCCTTCGAATCGCAACCCGTATGTTTGATTAAAATGGTTGTCATTTTGTTCTCTGTAACATGAAAAATATGTAGTTAGTTGAAGTTGTGTTTGCCCCATGCAGCTAGTTGGTCTTTATTTAACCGGCTATAGTGGCTTTCACGCAGGATGTGGAAAGTGCTGCTCTATGAAACCCATTAATTTCAATGGCTTGAACCACACTGACCAAATTACACACTAGGGTTGGCAGATGGCTGATAAACTTCACGATGCTGAGCCGGCATCGTGATCCATCGCCCCACCCCGCATTTATATTGATAACTTTTTATTTGCATGTCATCTTAATAGCAATAACTGTCTTTTAATGAGCTGTGTTAAATTTTACATATAGCTAATGCTTGCACGGCTGACAGCATCGTGAGGATTATATGAAGGATTATACAGTACCTCTCACGCTTACAATGTGTAGATTCAGTGGCAAACGGTATTACCTGCAAACCGCGTCCCACAGACTTTACAGTGAATGGCTTTAGTTATTTTCATTGCGGACTTGAACCCACTAGAAGTCTTTTATCCACTCTTGGAAAAGTGTAAATGGTGGATTAGCATTCAGCACATGATCACTAATAAGATGTGCCACTATTAGTAACTTTAGGGGTTTTCTAAAATGAAATCTGTCAGTGTTAGTTTCATTTTCTCATCTTCAGCGCTTCACATTTTCGCAGTTGTAGCTCCTGTCATCTGTAGGCAGAAGGCATTGACTGAGTGATTGACAGCTGATATTAACCAATCCAATCACTCTGTCTATTCATGCCAGAGTCCCGTGGAAAAAAGTGATTGACAGATGGTAATTTGTGTGTAACTATATTTATTTATGGTTTGGTTATGGGTAAAGCAAAGACCATGTGGATCAGGTAGCGAAAACGGTAGGCTACAATTAATTAATTTGTTATGAATTAATTTATATTTAACAACAACCACCCCCACCTACGACGACGATGCCATCTTCCATTGCAATGTTTCACATTAGACATGGTACGATGGGAAGTTGGTCAACATCGCCCACCCCTATTACACACAGCAAAGCACATCTCTAAGAGCTTATGCATGCCCTGTGGTCAAAGCTCAGAACAGTTTAACTTTTGCTCCGGTGTTGATTAAAATTGAATGCTCGGCATTGTTATTACTATTGTTATGAAGAATAGAGCAGAACACTTGCATACAAGCAGCAGTGCTTTATTTGTTTGTTCCTGCATTGGGCTCACACATAACTGCACCATTGCTGATGCAATAACATAAAGCAACACTTAATTAGCTGTGATGACGTTTCATTTCTAACACAGGCTGCACACAGTAGACCAATCACAACACACTGAGTCTTCACATCTATCAGCATCACATAAAGAAAGGGTTTCCACTAAACAAAATCACTGAACAAATATGGAAGTCATTTGAATAATTAGCTAAATCTGAATGCATATTATAAGACAATGAAGTGTTGGGGACAAAACCAAAACATGACCTGTTTGTAATCCATAATTTGGCACTTAAAAAAGTGATATTCACAGCTACTGGTTTGGCATGCATGATGCAGCATTTAAAGTAGTTTTTGTATGTAACCTTTTAACTTTTGTTATAAACCTTTTCAAAAACCCAAGGGAAAAAGTATGTTTTTGGTTCATATTTTTCTTGTAAAAGCGTACCATTTAAGCTACAGAACGCATTCATCAGCGCATTTTAATAATGCCAGGTAGCTCTGCCCAGACCTAAATCTCATTGGATTTTTCTTCTGCATATTAATTAACCAATATGGAAGAGCAGACACTGGTTGTGTATATTTAAAATTGGATTATGCACAAATCCCAGTTAAGCATCATAGACTTAATAAAATTACAAGTTAAATGTTTTGTGATCAGTAGTAGGTTGTGATGTTGCAAATTAAACATTTTGACTGGCTTTGTTTTGTGATAAAGCTTTCATTTAAAGTTTTTAAAATATTATTTATTTTTCTCAGAATTGAAATTTAAGTTTAAATTTAAGTAAAATTTTGAGATCTTTTATTTAGGGCTGGGCGATTTGGCTCAAAATAAAAATCTCGATCAATTGAACATTTTAACTCAATTACGATTAATGAAGGATTATTTTTTGCCCTCAAAGTTTAGTGCAGTACATAGTCAGATAATTTTGAATGAAGGGTGCATTACTTGATTTTAAAATAATAACACGCACTACCTACTATCTATTCATTGAACATCAATATTGAACAACTGCCATTAAAACATACGTTACCTAAAATGAACAGTCACTTTTTTTTTAAATGGATAACTTCAGGGCTGGCATAAGACACAACGAGAGGTATGTGCCTGGCCAGATCTGTGTGCTCGATGCAGAAGTATAAACAGAGCAGGGTCACGTGACTCCACACACTGTAGAGAAATTAATTGAAAAAATTGACCTGGAAAAATTTGATCGATTATAGATTCTGAATGCCAATTTTGATTACTTTTCGATTAATCACCCAGACATACTTTTATTATAAGATTTTTTATTGTATAATTAAAATGGTAAAATGTAAAATTTGACTTTTCTTTCTGCAATTACAATTTTTTATTTCACAAATTTATATTTCGCAAATCTGAATTTCATTCATTTACTCATTCATTCATCTCTCTAGTCTTCCATATTGATTGCTTTCTTGCTATCTTTTATATAGCCATGACTGGTGCTACACATGGTTTTTAGACAAATATTTAAATGCTTGTTTTCTCTAGCATTGTTTTTATGCTGGCAACACGGTGGGTAGCACAATCACCTCACAGCAAGAAGGTCGCTGTTTTGAGCCCCGGCTGGGCCAGTTGGCATTTCTGTGTGGAGCTTGCATGTTCTCCCTGTCTCCTTGGGTTTCCTCCGGGTGCTCCAGTTTCTCCCATGAGTCCAAAAGCATGTGGTATAGATGAATTTGGTCATCTAAATTGTGCGTAGTGTATGTGTGTGAATGAGTGTATATGGATGTTTTTCCATTGATAGGTTGTGGCTGGAAGGGCGTTGCGTAAAACATATGCTGGATAAGTTGGTGGTTCATTCCACTGTGGTGACCCCCAGATTAATAAAGGGACTAAGCCAAAATGAAAATAAATGAATGAATGTTTTTATGCTGTATTTAAACATCTGATTTAAAATGTGTTATTATGTTGTAGTTGGACAGGGCTGGTTGTCACATATGTGTTCAACTAATTCAAATAATTAAATTATTCTACGAACTTCCCAATTTTATTTGTTTGTTTATTTATTTATTTATTTATTTATTTATTTATTATTATTTATCTGCTAAATCTGTAGTAGGCTAATTAATGGCAAATTCCAGTTGTCACCAATTACACTGTATATATACCCCACTACTGCGGCTATGATTCTGTGAACTTATATATCCATATTTTTCCCCGTTACCAATAACTCAGACACTGTTCTGTTTTTTGTTTTGTTTTTTACCAACACTTTACAGAAATTGTGGCAGTATTTTTTTTTTCATTTCAAATCACCTAGTCATAAATTCATTAGACTGTTTTGAACTTTTTTCTCCCCTTAACTCCGAGAAACTTTCTCCCTGGCATCTACAACAGCATCCGTGCAAGTGTCGACCACTTAACGACACCTGTCTGTACCATATGGGGGACATTTTGAAAGTGTGCTTTTTTTTCCCCCTCAAATGTGCAGGTGAGCAATTTGCTGTCAGCAGATTCTATTACATTGGACAGGCTGTCTGCAAAGTGAGGGAGGGGCCGTGGGGCAGGGCAGCGAAATGCAAGTCTCTCTTTCTCACTTGATATTTGCCAGAGCGTGGCTGCACCTGTTCGAGGCTGGTGAATAATCATACACAGAGGGAGATTTGACGGCCAACATGTGGCAGCATATTGCCTGGTGATCGCCACGTATATCAGTTTGCGGCTCCACGTGGCAAGGGACATAACGCCATTTGTGATGAGGCTGTGCCATTAGCTAAATGAGTGTCATATTAGCCACACTGCCAGTATCATAGAGCAAAATCTCCTTCAGTTTTATTGCATTCAAAAAATCTACTTTTAGCATTTGGTCGTATCTGAATATCTGGCCAAAAACAAAAAAGCCTCACACAAAGACAGTCTGAGAATTTCATATCGTCTCATATGTAAGAGTATCAGGAGATATAACACTCTCTTTAATTTTGTGGTTTGACTAAAGCTGGCATGGTGACCAACTTAATGCGCTTTGCAGGGTCCAAAGCATCTCAGGTTTGGAGCTCTGGGGGCAATGAAACCAGACTCTGTGGTTTTCATGTGTGGGCCGAAAATGACTGTAGAGTTTCGGCAAAGAGAGACTAGTTCTTTGTTCCTCTCGAAATTTGATGAGGATTACATTTTCAGATTGTCATTGTTATTTGTGTGGTGAATTTATTTATTTTTTCCTGTCAGTTCAAATCAATGGATGTTTATTTCTATAGCTCTTTTACAATGTAGATTGTGTCAAAGCAGCTTTACATAGTTCCAGTAAATTGAAACTGTGTCAGTCCAGTTTTCAGAGTTGAAGTTCAGTTTAGTTCAATGTGGTTTAATGCCACTACTAAAAGTCCAAACACTGCAGAGCAAATCCATCGATGCGCAGCTCCACAAGCCCTAAACCAAGCAAGGCAGTGGCGAGGAACAAACTTCAATTGATGAAGTGAAGGGAAAAAAAAAAAAAAAAACATTGAGAGAAACCAGGCTCTGTTGACCACGACCATTTCTCCAAGTTTCTGGCCAAACTTCTTGTGCAGAGCTGCAGTCTAGGCACCAGAGGGCTGGAGAATGCTGGACGTCCATCGTGGAGAAGCTGCAGCTGTGAGTAGGTCACCGGCGGGTGTACAGGCTGGCCCACAGAATCAATGTGGAGACTCATTGATTTAGACTTGAGAGAATTGTAGTGACAGCCGGTATTTTCAGAGTAGCACATTTAAATCAAATAAACCCTGCTAACTACTGATATACTTAAGTTAAATAGTCAGTCATAATACATTTGGGCTTTTACCTTATGAGCTAACATCTCCAGTTGTGATGAATGAATTGCACATTGTTCATTTGGAATGTATGATTGGACTCCCAAAAGAATTTTTTTCTTTTTACACAAAATCTAGTTTCAGACAGAAAATAACAGTTTTTATCTCCAAGATAATAACTGGATGCCCATCACATGCAATGTGTAGAGGTCACATGAAAACAATGGAGCATTCTGCTGTTTGAAATATGTATTACAGCGTAATGAGAGCTTTCTCAGGAGCTTTCTTTTTTAGTTAAGAAATTTTGCTCTGTGCTGTGGGTCTTGTTGACCCCTGTTGGTCAGTTACTGAACTGCAGTAGTTTTTTCTCACAGTTGAAAACTATAGCAAATTATTAATGCATCAATTTTTTTTATAGTCTTGAGTAGGTCAATAACCTACATTTTGTTACTCTGTTTAAAGGTAAACATTGTGATTTACTGTTATAAGGATATCACCTATTTGAGAGAGTTATGATTTTAGTTGCCCTCATTTAAACATCTACATCATATCAGCTGCTTTAAGAGTTTCGGACTTTTTCATATATCTGTTGAGAGTAACTTCTGCACTTCATCTTATCCAGAGGCTGGGGCTGGAACCAGAGTTCCTCAGGGTTGAAATAAGCTCTGGAAACTGCAGAGCACACCAGGCTTTTATTGTCTCATATTGGGGTAGCAGAGAGAGAGAGAGAGAGAAAGAGAGAGAGAAGTAATATATCGCTTCCTCCCAGGATTCTGCTGAAGTGTGCCTCTCTCCTGTTTAATCTCACTGAACCTGGAAGCAAAGTGTGTGTGCGTGTGTGTTTATGCCATTTGTGTATGTGGGCTTTATTACAAACCTATTGGAGGCCACGGATGCCTCTTAACCTAGTAAAATATCTATTTCTTATAATTAACTATTGATGAAAATGAGAGTTTGGATGTGCATTTTAATCAGTCGAAGCGCTGATGGAGCTGTGGGAAGTCTCCCATACTCCTGTATTAGATTTTTAAGAAATATAATTATCATTAATAATAATGTCAGAATGCAAGTAACTGATACTTTTCCCATTACATTTATGTGCTTAATACCAGTCTGTAATAAGGAGTTAAATGATCAAATGAGACACATTGAGTAAATGAGACTCCGCTGACAGACTTTAATGGAATGAAAACCTTAGAGATAAAAAGTGAATAAAGCAGACCTGCTCCATCTATCAGCATCTGTTTTAGGAGAAAACGTTTCAAAATGCAACTTAACCTCTGTTGTATCACCTTCACGCAATAGTGCGCCTGAATATTAATATGTCAGAGCCCAAACTGTGATTTTTCACTTTTATATAAAAGCATGATGCGCTTCTTGAATTTCTTACTTTTGTCATATTTCCAGGCAATGTAACAATTTCCAAAGTGGGGACACCAGCTCATGTCACCTAATCTGAATAATATGTGAAGGGGGCAGCCAATCAAAGTGTAGTTTGTCAGTATTGCTTTCACTTCGCTTTTTGTTGTACAAAAAAGCTGTATGCACTGAGAGGGAGAGGGAGAGGGGGATAGAGAGAGAGAGACAGAGAGAGAGAGAGACTCAAATTGACAACAGGAACAATTGCTGACTGAAGAACAGAGGGAAAGTAAATTGTATTTCAGGGAAGAAATTGACCTATTGACTTTGTTTCTTAGAAAGAACAGAGTGACTGTTCTGCAAAGTTTTAGCAGACAAAACAAATAGTGTAAACAAAATTTCATAAATAGCTAAAATCATCCACCATCTGTCTTTGGAAACAATGACAGAACTCTAAAAACTCCAAAATTAATCTCTGAACCTGCAAGAGGCAAAAAAGCAAATAAAGAAAGATGAAACAGAGACACTGAGAGCTGCTACAAAGAGCTAAGGCACAGAAAGAAAAAAAAGAGATCATGTCAGGTAACTAGTGCAGTTAGGATAACCATATTTCTACATTGAGAATGCAAAAATTATTTATACATGAAAATTATTCATACAAACTTGATGGATCATTGACATACCCAGCGGGTGAAAAATGCTTGTGTCTGACATCCTTAAACTATGATCAACCTGTGTAAAATCAATATCAAGAGATCCATCGTGAAATATTACATGCGCTTGGCAGCTTACTAAATATAACATGCTATAAATTATGTTTTGTGGTGTTTTTGGTAGTGATACACGTATCTAGGTTGTAATTCATTTTAGGTTTGCCATAAGTGGTACTGTGTTGACTGTCTACATCAGTTTGATGATGAGTGAACAACATAAATAAAATGAAAAAAAAAATTGTGTATGCTTGGTTTATTAGCATTTATTAAACCTTGGAACATGATGAATGGGTAAATGCTAAATAAGGATATCTAAGATGCAGATGCCAGCTCCTTTGAAATATCATTTGTATTCCTGATGGTTTTGGATATTTTTGAAAAACTTTTATAGCATTTTACAAAGTTTTGATTTGAAAGAATGCATAAATGCAAGTAGTGTTACTATTACTTTTGATGACTTAATCATTAATCGTTGCTGTCAAATAG
The DNA here is from genome assembly GCA_903798205.1 of Danio tinwini. NCBI lineage: Eukaryota > Metazoa > Chordata > Actinopteri > Cypriniformes > Danionidae > Danio > Danio tinwini. Next base: position 15,004,249 of record CAIGQZ010035043.1, on the reverse strand, counting down.
ATTTTCAAACAAAGCAAATCCATTAGTGCCACTTTGTGGACCCGTGGGCATGCCGGTCTTAAAAAAGAGGTGTGTTAAGGCGCATTGTTGGCACATTGCTATTTTGAGGAACTGAAATTGATCACGTCATTGACTAACTGAAAGCTGGTCTAAAGTCCAGCTCAGAGTGCATTAGTTATGCAAAAAATAAAGGATAAAAATGTTACAAAAATTATTAATTTCTACATAAATATTACAACCACCACCTATATGCCTTCTTCAACTCTGGGGATATTTTTCAGTTTATTCATGAGAATTTTCATTTGTATAATTATTATTATATTATATTAATTATTATTATTATTATTATTATTATTATTATTATTATTATTATTAT
>CAIGQZ010035043.1:14972863-15003863 GCA_903798205.1 Danio tinwini | reverse complement strand
ATTATTATTATTATTATTATTATTATTATTATTATTATTATTATTATTATTATATGCATATTTTTATGTGTTTTTAAAGTTTAGATTTGTACACCTGTTGGGTTTTGTAGATGTATGCATTACTATATAGGGCATAAGAACAGGATGTGTGTTTGGATAGCCTATATAGCTCAGTTTTTCAACCACATTTTGTTATTGTTTATCTATAAATTTGCTGGAAATTAGAACTGAATTTAAAAATAATTTTTAAACAAATGTTTGCGCTTAACAAACTTAATTATATGTAGGCTTATCGGATGTCTACAGTGGAATGAGTTTCCACAGTTTCCTTACTCCACGAAAGTAAAGGAGTAAAGAAAAGAGTAAAAGTAATGAGAAAGTAAAGAGTTTCTTTATCCTCGTGCTGCAGATGGTCTTTTTTTATTTCATTTCTTGTTAGTGAAGCATTCAGTTTTTACACTTACAAAGTCCACCATGTAAATAGGAAATGTGCCATGGCGCGACACAACTGACTCTTAAAGGGAATGGGAGATGAGATTCTGATTGGTTTAATGCACGTTATGCTAAAAACGCACCCATAACTAATGAATAGAATAAGCACAACCCTATTAGACCATGTGCCAGAGAGCAAGCTGTATTTTTCTGTCCTTAAATTAGCAAAAGTGAATTTCAACACACTCTTAATGCTTTTGCACCATACGCTTTAGATTTTGTGCCTAGATCATTAAAATAGAGCCCAAAGTGTTTATTGTGTTTGTATAAGTGCTATACAGGCAAGAATGTTGGATCGGCCCATGGTTAAAATACTTTTCATAGCAATAAAAAGTACTGTCAGAGATAAAGGAATCTTATTTATAGATTTATTTGTTTGTTTGTTTGTCTGTCTGTCTGATGGAAATGTCACTTTGTGGACAATAGGGATTATGATGATTATACTCTGTGCATAGTTCAAAGCTTCAGCTTCAGACGGATAGCAGAAGGATAGAGGCAGATCTTAGCCCTTGCTAAAACAAATAAACACATAAACACTTCTTTTATTGTGACTCCTCCTTTCAGTCTGTCTCGGTCTTACAAAACACCCTCACAATGAAAACACAGCCCTTTGATGAAAGGGATGGGATTAGGATAGGATAGAAAAGAATTTAATGGAGTGGCGAGGATTATTGTCACAGTGCTGTAAGAGAAATTTGGTGTTGTGCTCGTCATGACCATGAGGATTTCTGTTCCTTTGGCAAAGATAGGTGTGTCAAACACAGCACAGTTCAATAGATAGACGAACAGATGTTTGATTGCTGTCTTTTAATATCAGAATGTGTATAAAGTTGGGGTGTACCATTAGTGGAATGGTTAAAAGGGGGAGCTATTATGTCCCTTTTTATAAGATGTAAGTTTTAGCTAAAAATACTCCACATATAATTTATTTTACTATGCTAAATGCCCATCATTGAGTGGAAGCAAAACACTTTGTGCACATCCGACACAAACGCCGGTGCAATGCAAGGGTTTTCTGGTTTCACCCTGACACAGATCATTTTCAGATCCTCCTCCATGATGTTTAAATAGCAAATGATTTTCTGTTAATTTGTGCATGCTTGGTGTGTTCTGGGATCTAATTTATACAGTAAATGTGGTGTATGCACAAAAAGGGGGGTGGAAATGTATGCACACCACTTCCGACACAAGTCTATAAAAAATAAACAGAATTGACAGGATACACTCTCAGAAATAAAGATAGAAAACACGTCATTGGGGTGGTACCTTTTCAAGAGGTACACTTTTATTTTATTTATTTATTTATTTATTTATTTTTTACCTAACCATTCAACATTTGTACCTTTTAACTGCCTGCACTACCAAATAATTGATATTTTGACTGTTTTGATTAATGACTGTTAAAGTAATTTAAAGAATGACTGTTTTATATAATGGTTTACACTACATAACATTTTTGGTTTACCAAAAAATCTAACAAACATAATCCTGTTGGTGTGTGCTGAAAAAAAATGCATTGAGTGTGTTCACTAGTGACATTAGGAGTTAAAAAAAGCAATTTTTGGTTTGGCAGTTAAAGGGTTAAAGATATATATCACTATCAAAACAATGCAAATGTGTGCCTCATAGTACCTTTAACCCTTTCACTTTAAAAAATGGATTGCATTTCTCAACTCTTAATGGGGCTAGATAACACACTCAATGCATTTTTTAACACATCCCATAATTTCTAAAACATCAATCTCTACCAAATGATTGATATGTCAGTTTATGATAAAAGTGCTGGAATTAATAAATGTACTATGCCATAAAATATTTCAGATTTACAGATTTACAGATGCATAGTGCATATTCTGTTTATTATGCAAAGCAGTACAGAAACATGTCAAATAATTAAAATGAAATGATTACAATGTTTAAAATTATTGCATGGGCTTGTTCCATAGATGACAAGCCTGTACAATAGTTTTATACATTGTATTAAACTGTTTCCTCTCTGGAGAAGTGCTCTGTCTTTGCACTTGAAAATTATGTTGTGTAAGTAGCGAATCCACAGCTTGAGCACAACTGGCTCTTAAAAGGGATGGGAGATGAGACTCTGATTGCTTTAACACGTTATGCACAAAATGCACCTATGGTCATGATGACTCATAAAGAGAATAGGGAGTTTGTGACATCACAGTTCAGGTACATCTGGAATATTGTACACTTTGAGAGACTGCTTGTGATGATTAAAGCTCCAGCGAAGTGGTTTGAAAGGTGCATTTTGTATACAACATTTGATGTAATCTCAGCATAAACATGAAGACAGGGCAGGACATATAGTAGCTGCTCTCCTTTTCTAAAAAACAGCCTGTATAGCGTTTTATCACCGTGCCAGTGAGGGTGGTTAGGATCAAGCGCATCAAATGAAAAGCAAATAAAAAGTGTCTTGAAGGGGGTGGGACATGCTAGATAGTAGATTTGATTGGTCAAGAAATTTAATAAGAAACTGAAGTATAAAAAATATAGTTGATTTAGGCAGAAGTGACAAACGGCAAGCTTTGGATGTTTATATCTTCTAAATGTGAATTTTGACACTGCTTTGGAGTACACTAGATATCCTTACTAGCTATCATGCTGGTACTGATCTAAAAAAAAATGTAAATTTAATTTCACTGTAACTTAAAAAATAAATAAATAAAAGGAGCTGGATTTTTAAAACCATTATAAGCTGGTTGTTGACACACTGTGGACGCACATCAGTGTTCAAACACTAGATTTCTTTTAAGTGGTGCTTTGGCTTCATTTTTATGCTGCTTCAGCAGGAAATTATACCACTTTAAGTTGGATGCACGCTGTATGGATTAATTCACAAATTTTGCAAATCCTAAAAGGTTGCTCTGATTCTAGGCCAATATCTGAAGTGTTTGATTGCTAGTTTGACATGTTTGCTAACAGCTGATTAATGGCCATTGTGATTAAATTTTAACTCCAGTGAAATTTGGACAACAATCCACCACTTGCTCCACATACATTTTCAAAGACGAGTCTTGATTATAATGATTACTCATTGTATTTGTTTACAAAAATCCATTTAATTCTGTTAGCTCATTGTCACTAAATTGTAATGTGCTGCTGATGTACAATTTTGAAATGTCCGTTTTTAGGACTGGCCGATTTGGCTTAATCAAAATCTCGATTAATTGAACATTTTGACTTGATTACGATTAATGAATGATTATTTTCTTTATTTAATTTTTTGCTCTTGTAGTTCACTGACAGGCTTTGTACAGTAAATATGCTCAATATTAGAAGTGGGAGATTTCTAAATAAGGGGTGCATTATTTGATTTTAAAATAATTGAAGAAAACACACACTACCTACTATGAATGTTTATTAAACACTGAACACAACTGAAAATAAATCACGCATTGCCTAAAATTAACTTTTTTATAAAAAGGTTAAAATAAATAACTTGCATGTAGCACTTTCACCTCACAGCAAGAAGGTTGCTGGTTCGAGCCGCGGCTGGGTCAGTTGGCATTTCTGTGTGGAGTTTGCATGTTCTCCCCACGTTTGCTTCAGTTCCTCTGGTTGCTCCAGTTTCCCCCACAGTCCAAAGACATTCGGTACAGGTGAATTGGGTAAGCTAAATTGTCCGTAGTGTATGTGTGTGAAAAAGAGTGTATGGGTGTTTCCTAATGATGGGTTGCAGCTGGAAGGGCATCCGCTGTGAATGCTGGATAAGTTGGCGGTTCATTCCGCTGTGGCGACCCCAGATTAATAAAGGGACTAAGCCAAAAAGAAAATGAATGAATAATAATACTAATAATTTTAGCAGTATCTCTTCTAAATAAAATAACTGTTGTATATCATGTAAATAAAATTTTAGACAGTGCATTTCTTGCATCTTCTGTAAACAAATATTTTAATGTAAATAATAATTTTAATGTAATGGAAAATATGCTGTCTCAAGGCATCACTGGCTCAGCTTTCAATCATTGTCAATGTAGTTCAAAGTAAGGCTCAAGAATGGGTCCATCGTCCTACTTGTACAGAGATCAGATCTATCTGCAAACCCTTGACTCCACAAATGGTAGGGAAAGTAATTGAAAAAATTGACCTGGAAAAAATTGATCAAATCTAGGTTATGAATGTCAATTTCAATTACTTTTCGATTGATCGCCTAGCCCTATCCGTTTTGGTGTCTGTTTTAGTTTCTGTTCAGTATCTGTTTTAAATAGGTCTTGACTGTCCTACAGTTTGGCATTAATGACAACTGAGATCACACATTCTGACATGTCTTATGGCTGGTAACATATTTGTACATTCTGACAGGCAGCAGTCATAAGGGATTATTATAATTCGTACAGTGTGTACCTGGCTTCAGGGGGCCTCATTCAACAGATTTTTTTTTTGTATTTCAATTCTACATAGTTTTATTATTATTATTTTTTTTTATGCTTATTGCAGCCAGTATTTTAGGGCTGTTTTTGTCATTTTATTTTGGTAGTAAATGTTGTTCGGTACTTGCTTTGCTTTTTATTTAAATTTTTTTTTTTGTCAGTTGCATTGCATTCCAAACACTAATTATTTTACCCTTTGCTTTTACATACTGTTAAAGGGTCAGGAAATATCAAAACACATTTTTTGAGTTGTTGACAATCATATACGCTGCTAAAAACAATTAGGACACATTTTACAAAAAAGTGAAATTTGTTTGTTTTTGCGTTATTTCGAGCAAATTCGTTCTTCTGTACCAGCGAGTACAACATGACTTCTTTGAGCTTTCAGCATTAATTCATGAGAAAGACTTGGTTCGAACTAATCAGCATGCTCTATTGTATATGAGGTGCAACTTCAATAATATGCATGATATCTTCGAAGACTGTTTTTACCTGTTACAGTGTTCAGATGGCAGAGAGATGCAACGTTGTGTTGCCAAGCATAATTAAAACAAGTGGAAGAAGAATTGTTCAGAAACATGGGTCGTCAGTGTTGCATTTATAAATGTGCTGCAATGAAGGTTTTGTTTACATTTTCCTGCTATGAGAGCACAGCTGGACTCGCGTGTGGATTACAGTGCTCTGCTAACACGCGACATACATGCTAGTTTGTATCGTCAGCAGTACTCTTTTAGCTTTTTAGGACATACCTTAGTCAAAATGATTTAGTTACTATGTTTACAGTACGTTAATATAATGTAACATGTAAACACCTTTAAATTATTACCGGATTTTCGCACACGGATTTCTGACACTACCTACAGAGTGCATCTAAGTTACAAAGAAATGCAGAGATTTTTTTTTCTCTCTTATACGAAATGCGGTATTAAACATTTCTTTAAACTACACTCTTCCAGCAGTTCCTCACATCCAATATCTCGTTTGTCACGGGGGGCTTGCATGAAATGTTCCTGAATGAAAGTGAAAGTGCCAAACTGCAGTTTAAGTTGACAAATTAATAGTTTGGCAAATAATTTGATTACTGATGTAAACATAGTCACTGTCTTTCTCCCCTCCGTCTGTGTGTTGTTTTACCTCTGTGAAAATCAGCATGTGTCCCAACTGAAACTCCTATTTTTATGCAAACCCTTCCCCCGACACTCCCACTTAAACAGAGCTAGACTCACCGACTTTCCTGACTTTTTTCAAACTGTGTGTAAGGTGTGAAAACACCCTGCTGAGATAGAGGGGTTTCGTGGCTCTTTAAAGTTCATGGCTTTTTCTAAAAGATTGATTTCTTGGTCACAGAATATTCATATGTTATGTTTAGATAAATTATAGAGTATATGTCTTTTGTTATAAAGTATTAGTTTTATGTGCACAAGCTGCTGTGGCCTGTCAACTCGGCTCTGTGTGGTGCTCAGAGTCCGGAACCGTTTTTAATGCTCTCATTTTCCATATGCAATATTTTGCAAATACTTGCTATAACAGTCCACTAAACAAGTTCATTATCAGCGCAATTATGCTGATCTATTGTTAAGCAGCGAAGCTATTTCAAACAGCCAACATAAGGAAATAAATATATGAAAATATGCAAGATGGCATCTTTTTCAGCTCGTAGACAAATTGCAAACAATAAGTGAGTGTTCATCAGAAAACAGGCAGAGGTGGAGCTTTGGCCGATTGCTTTAAAGATTAAATGCACGCTCATATGCATTTTTTCTCTTCAGAGGAAGTGCTGTGCTGCTGACTGTGAGTGTTTGCCCCTTAGTGTGCTCACGGTGAAGCATTGGATTTTCATGAAGTGTAAAAGTCTCTAAAAGCTGCGTTTTATATCTGAGGAGAGCGTCTGTCGCAGATGTGCGCTGCAAATCGACTGAGCTAATTGCTGCATTTTGCCTGTGTCCTTCATTATTCATTGTGGTAAAATGGAGATTTGAGACTTAAAAAAGTTTGAGTGTATGTGTGTGTGTCTACATTATTACTCAGTGTCTTTTATACAAGCTGCTTAAATGCTTTGAATTCATGTGGGTATGCTGTGCCTTTGAGTGTGTGTGTGTGTGAGTGTTGTGTGTTTGTGTACATGCAAGTGTTTGTATGAGTTTGTTTCTAGGAGACTAACTCACTGTCTTCAAACCTCCTGCCCTGCAGGCATTGCCTGCAGCATTCGCTCCCAGAAGCTCCATCTCTTTTTTCTGTTATCTCTCTGTTTCTCAGTCCTAATAACAGGCTCATGTGTGGACATCTCTGGATTTTGTTTTAAAAATGTTTCTAGCGTAGCATGTCCATTTACTAGTTACTATTTTCTATTAGTATTAATTAAGGATATTTATTTTTAGTAGACATACACATAGTGTACTGCCAACTCTGCTTTTAATTATTTGTATAAAAAATTAATAATAATATAATAATAATAATAATAATAATAATAATAATAATAATAATAATAATAATAATAATAATAATAATACTAGTGATATAAATAATAATAATAATAATAATAATAATAATAATTATTATTATTATTATTATTATTATTATAAGAAAACAACAAGAAGAATAGTCCATTTTATTCTTATTCTTCATCATCTTCGCTGTCGTTTTTTTCTTCTTATAATGAAATAATAATTATATTTTTATTAAGGCATTATAATTGATCTATCTATCTTATTAGCATCAATTTAACACACAGTGCGAATGTCCCAGGCACACATACAGCCACCTGAAATGCTGGTAATTTTAAAATTGCAATGGATGTGTGTCTATGAGTGTGTCATTGTGGTTCATTACTGATGTCACTGCCCCTGTTCTCAGAGTTCTCGGCCTAAAAGCATGAATGATTCATATTTTCTTGCATAACCATAGACTTTGTGCCAGGCCCGCATGGGGTAAACTTTCCCTTCAGAGCTAAAAGAAAGGGGCCAAAGCACTTTCAGAATCTTTTAGACATTATATCATCTTAAGTAGCATGTAATGTATCGGCTGTCGTGTGAATTGTGAAATTTTTTTTTGCGGTTTTTAAGCTATTCTTATCTTCCCAAAGACAGAGTTTTCAGAATTAGGTCTACTGTATTTTCTGGGTAGCTGTTATTGGAGTACATAATACATATTCATAATAAAACCTCAACACATCCCCCTTATTTTCACATGTGCAGGGTAACCATTTCTCTTTGGATGAAAAAAAAAAGATGTTTAAAAAAAACATAAGTAATAATTTTACATTAAAAAATTAATGACAGAACAATAAAAAATTAAAACATAAATAAGAATAAATTTAAAATGGCATATGTCTAATGTAAATTTAAACCATATTAGCTAAGTATTTTTTTAAGAGAACAAAGGCTGCTAAACCTCTGTCTGAAAGGCACTTTTGATTGACTAAATTATAAACTTGTTTGGTATTTTCATTTTGTATTTTTTTCCTATTTGGTGTAGAAATTTGTATATTCCAGGCAAAGTGTGAAGCTGAATGGTCAGTAGATAATAGCCCTTACATAATAGCCTCAGCCATAGTTAATCCAGTGCGTATTAGACTCTGCAAGCTTAGAACTTTAAACTAGCTCACAGTTGGCATAACTTTGTTTAGTTGCAGCAGTTTTGTTCTGTGCAGACACGTGGTTTTGAGATGCCTTTATGATTAATTAACTGTGACGATTTAAAGCACTGTTAATAGTGAACTCGTTGCATCCCTAGTGTTAAGACAATATTTGTTGTTCTGCTTGCTCATTCATAATTTCTATAATGTGCACTTCTTAAGTACTGAAAAAAAAAAACACTATTGGGCAAACTGTCCAGTCTAGAAAGTATATGATAATGGAAATATGGATATGTTTGTACACATTTTTCAATTTTATTATATCATGCAATATCATGCAATTGCATTATTATCAACTGAATAGATCATGATTGATTTAATTAATTCTTTTTTCCATTAGAACTGCAATAGCCTTTATTTTGATAATTGATTAGTTGGTTGATTATTTTCCGATAGATTGGATAAAAACAAATGCTTTTTCAGTTGACATTTTGCTTATAATAACTATATAAAAATGTAAATCAGGGTATTATTTATATATGAAAGTATACTTTAACAATGTGAAAGTCGCATATAGTTTTTATCAATTAGTTGTTGCAGCCCTCCTTTACATGATACTTGCAAAGAAACACTTGGTGTTTTTAAGATTACGGCGTTATTTTGAACATTATAAGTGTTAGTTTATTATATTAAAAAATATTGCATACAAAACGATGTATCTTTCACATAAAAAGCCTACATGCTTGCATCAAAGCCCACATGTTTGCCATTGGAAGTCTGGAAAGATCTTAAATGTTAAGATTTGTTTCAAGCCGTTCAGAAATTTCAATAAAAAGTGTGTAATGCATGCAAATTCTTACACAAAGCCCTTTTAACAAGCGGGCATAATTGTAATAATTATTTTTATGCCATATCATGAAAGTTCATTATTAATAATTTAAAAAGATTATTTGTTTGACATTATTGAAATAACATTTTTACATTTTTCTTTCTTTGAAGCCATTATTGTTGCACAGTGTTAGTTCAGATTACTATTTAATTAAAAATATATATAATTTGATTTAATTTCTTGCATCTTTTTTGACGCTTCAAAGCAAAACAGCTCTGCTTAGTATTTAGCTTTTGCTTTTATGTTGGGACCATATAAACTCAGTCCTTTTGCTTTGAGCTTGTGAATTGATATTAATAAGAAATACATGGATTAAAGTATTTTTTGTCATAAGCCAAATGTATTTTTGAAAGCCTTTGGGTCAATATAACATCCATTCAAGACCATTTATGTTCATTAGTTAAACAGTTGCATGCTTAATAATGAATGCACCATTTTTCAGCACTGAAAAGCATTGCTCCATATAAATATGGTTTGTCAATAACTCTGACAAGGCTGAGGCAAATTGCAAAACAGAGAGACTGTAAGATGTTTCAGACGATATTCCGTTGTCTTTATGCAGTAGTGTTGGCTGGCATTTGAAAAACAATTCTGATATTGTGACTATTGCACTCCAGTGGGCAGTTTGTTGGGAGGAGGGCTGAAATTTTCTAAGTAGACTTTTGGGCTGAGCATTTAACTCTGGAGGTTATTGCATCTGAGCACACTGGATCTGGGCTGACTCAGAAACGCCAGGAAGGGTGCATGACCTTTTCAGCCTCCACTAATCCTCAGCACACATGGAGCACCTGCAGAAGAATAGCTTCTGTATCTCACACACGCACACGCACACGCACACGCACACGCACACGCACACACACACACACACACTATTCTGTGTTGAAAATAATCTGAGCTGTATAGTCTATTAGCTTTTTTGCTGAACATTGTGCTTTCTCAGTCCATTTATGATACACTTAGATTTTGAGTATTATTAGTTATTATTATATTTAAAAACTCTCTCTCTCTCTGTATGTATGTGTATATATATTAGGGCTGTAAAAATTAGCGCGTTAACACATGCGATTAATTCGTCCATAGAGGCGACCTAGGTGGCCGCCTTGGGCGGCAGAATAGTGAGCGAACCCCCCAGTCCTCACTTTCATCCGCAACACCCACCCCCTCCTTCCCGGTACTCAGTTTTCATCTGCGAATTGGTCACTTTCTATTTCACTTTCGGGTTGAGGGCGGCGTGATTGGCGATTGCATAGAGCGCCAGTTCAGCTTGCTCCGGCCCTGCGTGTGTTTAATGTGCAAAGAAATATGGATAAGACCAAGGAAGGCCTAGTAGGTGAAGGCCGTTTCACCCTGCTTTGACTGAACTCTTGGAATGGAACTCTGAACTCTTGTATGTATTCAATGAGCATATCTGTAATGTATTGAGGTCCCAGACCATTTAGTGATTTATAGAATAATGATACTTTAAAATATTATGAGTGTAACTGGGAGTCAGTGCAAAGACCTGAGGACAGGTGTGATGTGCTCTGATTTTCTGATTTTTGTCAGAATCCTGGCAGCAGCGTTCTGGATGAGCTAAAACAGTCTGACTATCTGTTTGGGAAGACCGGTGAGGAGGCCGTTACAGTAATCCACCCTGCTGCTGATAAAAGCATGAACAAGTTCCTCTGAGTCCTCACTGGAATCAAAGCATCTGATTCTTGCAATGTTTTTGAGATAATAGTATGCTGATTTATTTACTGCTTTGAGATCACCACTGTAACTCATATCTGACTCCAGAATCACACCAACTTTTTTTTTACCCCTATACAGCCAAGGTGTACATTCACCTTGAGAACCTCATCTCTTTTCCCAAATGACTTTACTTTTCTCTTTGTTTAATTGAAGAAAGTTTTAGCACATTAAACTGTTCATTACATCAATTCATTTAACACAGTAAAAATCATATAAAGAAGTTGAAAATTGACAGATCTTATAACATTGGCACATTTTTATGAAGCAAACGCAAATAAGTAACACATTGTGACTTAAATTAAAATGAATTATACTTTTTATGATGCAAGTGTTGAGAAGAAGAGTCTTTTCTTTCCATTTTTTTCCCGACAAGTTTTGGACCTGCTTGTGTCCCAGCAGCACACCCCCTTTTCCAAACCCGAGCAACTGCTTGTTACACTGCAGCTCATCTCGTTCTACTTCAGGCTGGCAGAGCAGATTCCTGGTCAGCCAGCGGCGATGTAATGAATGCTCAGTGGACACAACTGTCACCAGTCCCCTCATCCCACACAAGAGCACCAGTTTTGTAATGAGGTTTACAGACAGCTCTGGCCACTAGAGAGAGGAAACACTCAAACACGCACTCACAAGGTTAATTAAAAATGTTGTACCACACCGACACCAGCTAAGATAAAAGGTGAAAGTTAAGAAAAGGAGAGCGAAATTATAATGAAAATAGTTCCCCCCCCACCCCTTCGCTTTATTCCCTTAATCACTGATTACTCTCAACTCGTTAATTGAAGATAATTATAGGTTTTTAATTTTCGAATGTAGGTTAGTAGAGAAAGCGAGAAAAATCATTACAAATGTCAAGGGGGTTCAGAGTGACGCAAATAAAGATCTTGCTGTGTGGCGAATATATTAGTTAAAATGACTGCATTGTGCAATACAAAAGGCCAGTGTGGAGTTACTCTTCCTGATTACTGCTGTCAGCTCTCAAAACAAAATGTGTTTTTTTGAAAAGTTAGGATGTGCATCATATTTTATTAGTTTGTTTCCATGACTTACTCTGACATAACTAACCAAATACTTTAGCATTTTTATGTAGTTGGGTTATGACATCTAAAAAAATTGACCTTTGAAAGTCTGACTTTGAGAAAGATTAGTTAGGATTATTAAAATAATATAAAAACATATATAGTGTCCCTCATTTTACCCATAACAATGATTTTTTCCTCTTGACTGATGAAAGATTTTTTTTTTTTCAATGCACACTGCGGGAAAAAGTTTATTTTCTCAGTTTCTCAGTTTCTTCCTCTTTCCTAAACCCATTTTACTGCTGTACATAGTTTTTTTAGGATTTATAGGTTGCGGTAGAAAAGTTTTGGGATGAATAAATGACTTTGCTCAAAAAAAGTATGAAAAAAAGTATTTGTCTGCGGATGTTTAGTGGTCTAAAAGTATGGTATTTCAAACGTGAAAGTCAATTACAAGTCAGATCTTTGTAGTAGATACTGGATAATACTAATGAATGAATGTTAATATAAGAGTTAACAGCTTTACATGCTTTTTAAAATTGCAGTTAATGATATTAATTTGTGTGCATTGCAATAATAACAGTTTGATCACTGAAATTTAGAGTGCGTTCGTACAAAAACGATATGACAATGCAATTCATTTGTGAAAGTGTGAACACTAAGGACATAATGATGATGGATTTTTTCTCTTTCTCTACAGCGCAATTGATGTGTCAGAAACATGTCTCTTTGCAGCAGATTGTCATGTTTTTTTGTTTGTGTTGGAGGAATTCCTGGTGTTGACTTGACGACTTAACACTTTTTATATGTTTTTCATATAGTTTTAAACTAGAATGCCATCACATGCACATGCATAAAGCCAAATGCTAGCACACAGTATTGTTGTAATTCAATTTAATTTAATTTGTAACAAATTTTAAAATGAAAAATTCAATTTCTAAAATAAAATAAAATTAAAATAACATTTTAAACGAAATTAAAATTAATTTAACAGTAAATTAAAATAAATGTTTTTTTTTTATCTTTAGCTTCAAGCTTACAAACGACAGTGTGAATTATAAAAAAAAATTGACATTGCAATATTTTCATTCACTGATATATATTACGATATAAATGCAATTTTAGCAGGTGACTTGAATAGCTTGTAAAGAGTTGATCATTTTAGATCAATTGGGATGATTCTGTAGGGGAGCGTATCTGCATAAAATATAATTTATAAATGACATACAAAGTTAAATACAATAGAGAAAAGATGTAAATAAACAATGATTTAAATGACAAAATAGATTTTTGTGGAGTCAAAAAAATATTTATAAGCAGAAATTGAATAATCACCATATAACAATAACAACGACAACAACAACAACAACAACAACTACAATAATAATAATAATAATAATAATAATAATAATAATAATAATAATAATTAATAATAATAATAATAACACCGTATAATTTTAATTGAATAAATAATTATATAATGTACAATTAACCTTTAAGCTACAAACGTTTAAATTTATTGTGCCCAAATGGCTTAAATTTGCTTCATATTCTTTCAGTCAGGTTTTAAAAACACATGCAAATAAGAAATGCTCACTCTAAGACTAATTACTCCACTATATTTTTAACTGTAATGTCTGGTCAGCTATAATCCCAACCACATTGCAGATCTCTGTGGTGTGACTATTGTGGACCCGCACATTGCAATATGAAACGATGCTAAAACTATATATTGTGCAGCCAGTGTGAATGCTAATTTAATCAGGTCTAAATGTAAATGTACCAAAGTATCTAAGAGAACGGAGTTAATTTTATTCTCAGTTTGATGGAGCAAGCAAAACAGAAATGCCATGAGCACACAAATCTGGTGACCTGATTTAACCTGTTCACTCTGCTAAAAACAGCACAAACACCTGAGACCGAGTGTGTAGTACATCCTCTTCCCTGGTTGTGATGTGGAAGTACATGTGCAAACACATAATTTCATGATACCCATCTGAATATTTTGAAGAAAGTCATGCATGTATTTTTAAACTAACATGCATTTGAAAAAAATGGAGCATGGATGAAAAGGTTCTTGTTAATATAAATATAAATATTTAATAGAATGCATACATGTATAACTACATTTTGACTCTTTTTTTGTTTGTTTTCATTATCAGCTGTGATTTGAACATGTCGATTTTTATGCCATTTATTTTAAAAGAGTTTTTAAATAGATTGTAAGGAGATTCTTTTTTGAATTGTAGCACAGTTACCAAACCACATATATGTACCATAAGCTCAGATTTTTTTTACAGCTCACACGACCATTATAAATCATTAATCATTTCTGAATATGCTTTGCAATTTGTGCAAAGACAGACTGGGCAATTTACTCTACCATGCGTATTCAATATGTTTATTTTATTTTATTTTATTTATTTATTTTTTTTGTAGAGTGGCCTCCTAAGGTCGTTTTTTACAGTTTGTGTTGTATTTATAGAGCACATCCACGACATGGAAAAAAACAACTGAAACATCATTAACATTTGTTAGTATTTTATGAAGTTCTAGTACTTTTGAATTACAATGGACACAATTAAGACATGAGCTCTTTGTTTAAGACATTGATATTAATTAATGATTTAATGTTTACTTGACCTAAAACTGAAGTGGAGTGATATTTCTGTCTGTTTGACTAATTTATGCATGAATGAGCGCTCACAAAGATGTCTGGCACTTCTGACCAGTCTCAATATGACAAAGACTGCAATGATTATAAAGTCAACATTTGAAATTGCATTAAATTATTGTGTAATGGCAAGGGATGCTTCAACGTTTACTCACCATTTACTAATCCTTCACTGGTATCAAACCTGTTTGTGATTCTTTCTTCTGTTAAACACAAAAAGAAGATATTTTAAAGAAAGCTGTAACCATTGGATTCTATAGTATTTGCTTTTCCTACTATTGAAGTCAATGGTTAACATCCAGCTTCTTCAACATTTCTGTAGGTTCAGCAGAACAAAAGAAACATAAATGTTTGAAACCAATTAAGTATGAGTAAATCGTGAGAAAATGTTGAAGCATTTCTTGCCATTACACAATAATTTAATGCAATTTCAAATGTTGACTTTATGATCATTGCAGTCTTTGTCATATTGAGACTGGTCAGAAGTGCCAGACATCTTTGTGAGAGCTCATTCATGCATAAATTAGTCAAACAGACAGAAGTATTACTCCACAGCATGGTCTAGAACACAATTTAGACAATTACCGAGCCTCGGTGATAATTCCACCTTACAAAACTGCAAATTGCTTAATAAAAGTTCCATCTAGATTTCATTTCTAAGTCAATTTGCCATTAAAATGGCTTTCTTGGACAAAGGGTTTGCATTTGCTGATAAACGTGCTGGATTAGGGTTTTATTTTGTCTGAGCATTGCACTTTGTTACCTGTTGCAGCCTTTACAGCCAAATCGAGCGCACTTGAAACATAAAAACAATACATGATTTTTTTCCTACTGTACAATCTTTAAAACAAAGATTGTAAAACATATTTTTTCCAGAACCATTTACTTCCCAAATAACCTTACATTTTTTAAAACCACCATTTTTAAAGAATATTTTTACAGCATGAAGCTTTGTCCACAAAAAAAAAACAACAAAAAAAAAAAAACCCTAAATAACCACACTAACACCACTAGCTTAATAAACTACCAATTAGCTGTTTGTTTGTAGTAAGTAAGGTAGAAGTTGGGTTTAGGTTTGGGGTAGGATTACGGATGCAGAATATGATTATACTTTAAAACTTCGATCACACTTTATTTTGATGGTTTGTTTGTTACAATGTGTCAACATGCCAACCAATTCTCATTAGATTATAAGTAGACAGTAAGGTTGGAGTTGGGGTTGGTGTAAGCTGAGATATACTTGCAAAGTTTCTTATAGTCAGTTAAATGTCTGTTGAAGGAGCAGTATCAACAGATATTAACCAGACAGTCTGCTAATACTCAAATGGACCAACAAAATAAAGTGTTACCATAACTTCTAATAAACAGTTCATATCTTAATAAAAGGAATGTAATAAGCCAGTAGTTAATAGCATGAATTGTGACCTAAACTACAGTGTTACCTTTATCATTTAGTGTATCATTTAGCGTACTGTAGTTACACTAAATCATTTAGTGTACTGTAGTTTAAGGGATCAATGGATGTTAAAAGACCTTCAATGAACTACAGAATCAATGCATGTCACGATTTTTTTATAAGTGTTCATAACTAGTAATTATACATTATAAAGACAAATATATACATTAATAAAGACAAAAGAACTATTGGTAATTATATGCATGCTTAAATATGAGATTAAGTTATGAATTTCTAACTGACTGACTATATATACTATAATTTGCAGCATATTACATGTAATTCACAGCCTCAGATAGATTTCAAATCAAAACCTATTCACCATTTTGTTTATATAATCACTCAATGGCATAACACATATATGCATTTACAGTATTAAATCACCAAAAACTGATGTGTTCATGTCTAAAACTTACAAAGTATGTTAAACTAGTCTTCAACTTCAAATCTGTTTTTCATTCAGGTGCACGGTTCTCCTTTGGTCCATGTCAGATCTGTTTCCTCAGATTAGATAGACTTTGATTTGATTGACATTGACTTTTTGATTGAGTGACTTGCAGTTCTGTGCTGTCACAAACTGCTCATTCAATTCACTAAAAACAATCAGTTTTAAAGAATGATCTGTCAAAACAAACATTACTTCAGACAATTTGCCAGAGGCTGTATGGATTACAAGTACAAATAATTGTCAGCTTCTTGCACAGAGTGATCATTTCTCTTTATAAGACCTCAGTGTATAATGAGCATGGGTATTAACATTGTTTAAAAAATACTCTCAAAGATTAAACATCAATGTAAACCAATTCAGCTAAATTATTTTATTTGATGTTCTACTAAAAAAAGGGGGATTTTTTTAGATGCCCTTAGGGTGGGATTAAAAAGAACATTTTTGATGCTTGTTCAAACTACTTATTAAATTTTCCTGAAACACAATTCTTGTATTTTGGGGGGAGAAAACTTAATTTTTTTTTATATCCAGTCTACTTCAGTTAGTTAAGTTATGCTAATCAATTTGTGTTGGGACAAGATTAATCAATTATGTGGAACCCTGCTCAATCCTTTACTCTGTTTATTGGTAACTCCCCAGTCAATTTCTCAACCCATGTGAAAAAAGTCTTGGGGTTATACTGGATGGTATGCTCTCGTTTGGTTCTAATATTAGTATTATCTCATATTCTGCCTTTTCTCATTTGCTTAACATTGCAAGCTTTTGCTTTTCACTCATCTCAACAAAGTACTGAAGTGCTGGTACATGCTTTAGTTACGTCACGGATTGATTACTGTAACTCTCTCCTATCTGGCATCCCTGATAAGCAACTTCATTGATTACAGTTCATTTAAAACTCAGCAGCTACTGTAGGATAGTTACCTGCCCGCATGTTTCTGATCACATAACTTCAATTCTCTTTCACCTGCACTGTTCACTATTGTGTACAATACAAAATCTTCCTCAAGATATAAGCTCTTCATAACTTGGCACCTCACTATCTTTCGGATGTTCTTCATTCGTACACTCCTTTGCACTTTCTGAGATCATCTTTTGCTGAATTGTTATCTGTTCCAAACTTTAAGATTAAGTCATTTGGTGGCAGGGCTTTTAGTTGTACAGCACCAAAGTTATGGAACTCCCTGCCTTTGCACATTCGCCAGGTGGACACTGTTTCCAATTTAAAATCTCAGATAACTTTTGTTCAGGAGAGATTTTAATGATTTGCTGGTTTAATATCCTGTATATTGCTTTTTACTGCTTGTATTTTTATGATGTGCTTGTGATATAATGTAAGGTGTCCTTGAGTGCTTTGAAAGGTGCCTATAAATAAAAGCTATTATTATTATTATTATTATTATTATTTGTTTTTACAGTGCAAGTTAATTGTTTATTTTGCAGAAAAAATCCCTCTGAGATTTATAAAACAATAAGAAAATCTATTCATATATGATATTTCAATGTTCTCTGTTGTAATTTCTCAGTCCTAGCTACAGAGCAATGCATGATGGGAAAAATAGGGAAAAGAGGCTGGGGCTTATTTTACCATGCAGCAACACCATTAAAGTCACATTCTGAGAACGATGCCGAAGGCTCTCTCTGTATCTTCTCTCTGTTTCTCTCTCTCTCTCTCTCTCTCTCTCTCTCTCTGCCCCTCTCTCTGCCCGTGTTCCTGTCTCTCTTGCCCTAAAAGCACGGCTGTAATTCCGCTGAATAGGCATATCATGAATTTAACTGGGGGAAGAAAGCTGGGTAGCGAGCCAGGCTTTTCTGTGCAATGCTTTATCAAAGTCATCCAAGTGTATTAAACAGATCCACTAGGCTGCGGTATGAAAGTGCTGTTTGCCACTGCAATCAAGGGCTTAAGCTGAAAAACAAAGACAGTCCCTCCTTACAAAGGGTGCTGTTATTGAGCCCACCCAGGAAAAAAGGCTGATAGAGGTGGGCCTCAAATTAGGCATGGCAAAAGCTGAATAACTGTCTGAAACTTAAGTTTTCCATGACGATCCTTAGTTGGAGGTGCTGTTGAAATGCATTGTTGTTTCATGCATAGTTGTCTTAATATTTTGCAGACAGCATTTGTCAGCAGTCAAGAGGCTTAACACTTCATTAGGTTGTGTACATTCTTTTTGTTGTTCACATGTACAAGACAATGTTCACATGTACAAGTTTGCAATGCATTTAATTTTCCATAGTGTGACTGATTATTTTGTCTAGATGTTTCCCTCTTAGAAATGTAGGTTTGATTTTGGCTTTTATTTTTTTTTTATTTTTTTTTTTTAGATTTATTTATTTTTTTCCCACAAGAAGTTAATAATAAAAAGTTTTAAGAACATTCTAAATATATATATATATTTTTTGAGAGGAAACAAAAGTTGTTCTTCTATTGGAGCACTGTGTAACCCCTATTTTAATGACCTTAATGCTTCTATGCAGTACATCAATCAAACTTTTTTCATTGTACAAAATTTTCTTTAAAGTTTAAATTATACACGTTATTTTTTATATTTTTTTTAGCTTTTTTTTACTTTTTTTTTAAGTTCATTGAAAGATAGTTGTGGAGATCAAACCAGTTCTTGTATGACAGTTTCTCTAATTTCTCAATTAATTTTTAATGAAAAAGGAGAAGGTAATTGTATTTTTGTACTGTATATGTTGTTTTACTTTCCTCCATAGAATTTTTTTTTTTTACAACAACACATAATATGATATTAATTTTCTTGGTAGAATTCATCAGAAAATATAACTGGTTAGTTAATTAATATGTTCAGTACAACATTACATTATGACATAATTTGAATATGCTGTTAAAAGTTAGTTAGTTAGTCTACTAAAATGACATGTATTGTAACAGTTGTTTACAAAATAATTTTACAAACTTATTTAGAAAAATAATAATAATTTGATGGCATATTAAAAGATCATAGTGCAAGCTCAAATTGATACTATACTTTTTCTTGTTTGATACTATCCTTCAAACATCTAGATTAAGCCTATTTGTCATAAATAAATAAGTAATCATTATATAAGTATTAGTTTTTATGAGTGCTTATTGTTTATACATTTTAATAAGTGTCAGAAAATGTGTGTTTGTATATTCACATAATAAAATATATAACTAAATAACAGTTGATCGCTTTTTTGGCATTTTATTTTCACAAAAGCAAATCGAAATATTTAAGGTATTTTATTTATATTTTGCATTCCAAACTATGGCTGCATCTGAAATCTCATACTTCCACTCTATATAATATGCTAAAATCAGTATGTGAGCCAAGTAGTATGTCAGAATTCATAGAATTCGAAATACAGTATGAGAGAAGTACCCGGATGATCTACTACTTCTGGCAAGATTCTGAAGAGTGCATCCATGCACGCTACGCTATCCCATAATGTACCATGGTGCATGAGAATTCATGAATGGGAGTGAAGCAACGCAACTGATGTGGGAAGTGTCACAATGATATACACAGGAGACCCAAATGCAAGTGAATGCAAGATGATTTATTAAAAGGAATAACAAGAGTCACAACTGGTATAGATCTCACCAGATATAGTGTGGAGCAAGGGTGCTCACACCAGGAACACAACACGCTAAACAGTGGTAATAGTTCATCCGAGAAACTGATCCGAAGTGAAGTCTCTCACTGATATCTCACCAGATATCGAGGGAAGGGGAGGTTAGCGCTATGGAGCAACTCTCAAGGAAATCAACACTCTTACCAGCGGTAAAAGTTCATCAGAGTAGCTAATTCGGTATAAAGTCTCTCACTGATATAGTTGTCATAAGTGCAGGCAGTTGCAACAACATCAATGAAACGGAGACGAGCATAAGGTCCAAATATAACAGACTTATGGCGAAACACCACCAACAGATCGAGCGAGAGCACCTAACAGGAAGCAGACACAGGAGTGAACAAACAACGGACTGACAAACGCTATTTGCAAACACTGAACATATAAAGGCGCGCGGTAATGCGCAACAGCTGTGACTGATAGAAAACAGCTGAGTGAGACGAGTGGTAATAAGACAGCTGATGAATGTAAAAACACACCACACGCTGAAGATAAACCCAAACAAACGCACCCACTTCCCACACACACACATGCAAGAAGAACAGATAGATCCACAACTGTGACAGGGAAGGTCACGTGATCATGACAAAATGGTGGATGTAGTACATCCGAGTTCCATTCATAATACTCACATTCATACTGTATAGAATGCACTTTTCTTATGGTCGAGTAGTAAATTCAAATTCAAATGTAGTACCTACTGAGTAGTACACTGAAAAAAAATCTACTTAAATTGAGTCAAGTGCAGTAAGTGAAAGTTGAAAGTTGAGTCATCTCAAATGTCCTGAAGTTTGTCAGTTGAATCAATTGACAGTGTAGGCGATTTCGGATGCAGCCTATCAATATTTTCTACTCTCGATAACATCAGTATGAAAGATCAGTTATAGGAATCCTTACATTTTGATGAAATATTTAGAAAATAAACATACTCTATACTCTAGAATACGATTTACAGACTTATGCACATTGAGAATGACCTCAAGTAAACTCTGCTGTAAAGCTCTGCTGTATTGCATATCAGAAACTTCAATGCCATACTGTAAATGAAGCCTTTGTCCAGTTAGATCATCATTTATTTTGTTCAGTTACCCTGTAGCTCTTGTCTGTGGTGTGGCAGAGCAGCACAAGGCCCGAATGACTGTCAAAGCATTAGCGAACTGTCACCTCTTTAAGTACCACCTAAATCCCTCAGCAGATGAGAGGCATATAGACCACTACTGCAATTACCTTGTCTTCACATTTTGATATTCCCTTTCTCTTTCACCTTCTTTCTCTCTTTCTAACA
Organism: Danio tinwini; assembly: GCA_903798205.1. NCBI lineage: Eukaryota > Metazoa > Chordata > Actinopteri > Cypriniformes > Danionidae > Danio > Danio tinwini. The sequence goes on along the minus strand of CAIGQZ010035043.1, from coordinate 14,982,295 downwards.
CTTTCAAAGCCACACCAATACCACCACAATCACTGGAGCTTTCTAGTGACATGCTTGTTTGACACCACTTAATTGGAAACTCTATTAAAACATGTTCTGTCCTGTACTCCAGGCTCTCCTGTCTAATTGCCAGTAGAGCAACTCTTAATTGAAGCTGTACGGTATGCAATGTGGGTGAGAGAGAGGGGGAAAATAAATAAAAACCAAGCGAGGCAGACTCAGTAGGATACAGCTCAGAGAAAAACTTCCAATTACAGCATCTAAACTATAATTTGTTAAACATTGATTGAACTGTGGATGTATCAATGTCAGAGCTTTAAAACCAATCCCTCTGAGACGACAGCATTTGAGGACATCTAAATAAAATCCTGGGTGTGCATCTTACGGCTTAATTACTAAGGTGCCATCAATAACAATTCCAATAGACCCCTTACAAGCCATCTGTGCCAGACAGGGGTCAGTTGCTTGCATTGATTTTCATAAACTACTCGTGGATTTGGATCAACAGGAGCGGAACAGCATGCATTAGTATTCAGCATGTTTGTGAGCGAAGTGACTGCAGGGTCCTTTTCGGAGGAATGTGCGGGGTAAACGAACATCATTCGGTGCAGGGGACACCTGTAGTGCAGCCATGCGTAACTTGTTTCTACAGCTCATCATAACGTTCAGGGTGCATAATCACAACGCCAACGAGGTTTTAAGACACCAAAGAGATTTGAAGGTCAGGTGTGAAGACGTGTACGTGCTTGAGCTTGCTGCCTTTACACCTCTCTTGCTTTTGCTCCAAAACCTAGTGAATCCCCCCCCCGCCCTCTTTCAGTTCAAGTCTACCTTAGAATTTTTTTGGAATTTTTTTGAATGATGATGCAGAGCGCTGTGAGAAGAGGGAGGAGTGGGCGTGGCCAGCAGAGCAGGGGAAAAAGAGGGGAGCGAACAACTGTTGTCAGCCGGCTCACAAAATGAGACAAACCGTGGGGAGACCCATGATTTTACAGTTTACAGATTAACAGTTAAAATGCAAAGAAATAAACAGTAAGTAATTTAATGCCCTGGTACATATGTTATTCGTAATTTCATATACACATAACCACAATTTGTTATATAATTATAAAGAAAATCATACTTCTATAAACACTATAAATGAGGAGGTCTTCTGAATCTCTTGGTCTAAATGCAGACACAGTGGAGCAGTGCAGCAGGTCTCTTATTTCAACCATTATCCCTGCTAGCAACCCGGAGGATTTTAAACATAGGTGAACACAGCAGCACGGATATAGGATATAACTAAACTGATAAAAAACAAAGTCCACCGTTCTCCAATTCTTGTACAGCTCTCCTGACAAAAATGCTTGCTGCAAACTAACAGCTTTGCTGTATCAGCATTGCAGGCAAAAACATGCAACAAATCCCGTGTATCTTGTAAACAAACACATGACCCTTCATGAATGGCTAAATACTGTGTGCCGTGCACAGACATGGTATCACAGCGTGGCAGGTCTGCCTTGTTTTCGGAAAGCACGTGTTCTCATTAATAATTAAGAAGCAGGCTCCTTTCATAGGATAAGAAAACTCAGCTATGAATAATAATGAGAAACCGACACGATATCACTGGACTGGTAGATCGGCGCAATGTCACCGATTTTAATTTCGCCCCAAAGCATATTTTAAACGTGGAGTATGAAATTAGCTGACAAAAGCTCAAAATTATCCAGTTTTGCCCACAATTAATGCTGGCAAGTGCTAACATTGTCTTAACTGATTCTCAACACACAAACCTGTTAAAATCTCAAAAGTACTCGAGGGTTTCTTAAACCTTTAAATGATTATTCCAAGTCTTTTTTTTTCATGGATCACTCTGCAGTCATAACCATAACTATTGTTATTTATAACTATATAACTATTGAATAACTTTTGATATTCAACTATTCATAACCAAGCTATTGTTAAATATATTAAATAACTTAAACTCAAATTATGCTTCCATGTTAATTTATTCGACAATTAAATTTGTATAGTAGTCAGATAACACATTTGTGACATTCATCAAGGCACTTTTTTGCACCTATAAACTTTAACAAATACAGTTGAAGCCCAAAAAATGTCAAAAACGAGATTAAAAAAATCACTTAACGAGTTGAACATTATTTTTACACGAGCGTGACTGAAATCGAAATTTTATTAATGTGTAACACCTGTTCTTCGGTACTTGCTGACTGTTTGTAAATTCCTAACGTAAAAAAAATACTTGCACTCATTTTCTGATTAATAATATGCATAGCTGAGGACTTTTAATAAAAAATAGCAAATAGCGTTTTATTTTAATTACAGCTCTGCCAGTGAGAGTGGATAAAATCAAGTACTTCAAATGAAAAGCAAATGAGAAGAGTCTTGAAGGGGTGGGGCTTGTCAGATAATATTGATCATTTGCTTGGTCAAACGATTTGATGAGAAACTGAAGAGGTGATGTTAAAAAATCCTTCATCCATTTTGGTGGAAGTGACAAACTGCGAGCTTTGGATCTTCTAAAAGTGAATTTTGGCACTGTTTTGGAGCACACTAGCTTTTAAATATCCTCATGACTAACATACTAAAATACTTTTTTTAAATTCACAGGACCTTTAAGGATATCTATGAACTAGTATTAGAAGATATAAACATCCAAAGTTTGCAGATTGTTCTGCCTAAATAGATCAATATTTTTGACATCACCTCATACAGTTTTTAATCAAATCTTCTGACCAATCAAATGCCCTTTATTTCTGACCCTCCCCCTTCAAGATGCTTCTCATTTGCATTTATTTGATGAACTTGATCTCAACAACTCTAACTGGCAGAGCTGTGATAAACCTGGAACACTATTGGCTATTCTTTTTTTTTTTAATGGGAGGAGCTTCTTCATGTCTTAAATGAATTCTCATCAAACAAAAAGGCACATTTTAAAGTACTTCATGGGACCTTTAATTATGCTGGCTCTTAAAATGCCTTGTTTTGGTCATGAGCTTATTGGATTTTTGGAATCGTTTTCTCTTAGAATGCATTCAAAGCTGGCAAAATGCTACGAAAATTTGGTCTTTTGAGTGTTTTGCCAGCTTTAAATGGATTTTTAAGCAAGGCAATCCCAGAATACATTGCAATGAGCTCAGTGACCAAGAAGGTGGAATGTATTTCACAGTAGATTACAGAATGCTGTATACATATTGTAAGTATGATGTGTGTGGAGTGTACAGTGGAGTGTGTCCTATTTCATTTTATTTATTTAATCATTGTTCACAAGGATTTACAGGAGACAGCTACTTATATATAATTCACTGTAACTGCTTACTGTATATGGTAAGCAGTAGTATCAGGCACATTTAGAACTAGAATCATTTGATGCCATTTTTAAAAACTCTGTTTAAGGATCACAGTGCGCTTCCAAAAATGCTAATACTCATTTGTCAAGTCTTTAATCATTAAAATATGTACACAATTTAGTATGATCACTTATTCTTTTATATATTTCTAAGTATAGTTCAGAATAAGTATGCCGTTTCATACATTTTCATGAATATATATGTTGTGCTGAATAACATTGGAACATTATTTCAGTAGACACTCCACTGGCATTTAAAATGCTTTCTATGTGTATATGATTGCTTATTTAAATGTAATTTGATGCAAACAGCAAAACGGGTCTTATTTTTTCACAGTTTAACTTTATTCTAGTTAACTTTTTTAATCATATCATTATCAAGGCATAATGTTTAAATTGTATAAATTGTATTTTTTGTATATTTAGTTTTTCTGCATTATATGTTGGCTTGAATAAATATATTTGGAAAAAAGTATTCATTTAGATTGATCAGTGATTTTGTAAGGGATAAAATAAATAAATTGAAAGCAAAATTCATTACAATAGAGCACGAAAAAAGTCAAACTACTTTATGGTCAAACAGTATTCAGGTACAGAAATTGAACAATGAAATGTATAATGACACTGTATAGCCTTCTTTCTAGTAATGCAGTAAAACTGTACTTCATTGAAGTTACAATTGTACTTTTTGTGTTAGAATGCTTTAAACTTTCTTGCAAACACATGCAAATGAAAATGTTTCACTCTGTTGTTGTTATGTCTTTGCAGTCACTCCACAAATCTCATGTGTTGTAAACTGTTGTGCTGATCAACTATAATGCCAAGTCAACAAAGCATATCTTCTGATGTGACTGCATTGCAATATCAATATATGGTGCATGCCTAGCATGGGGCCTTTTCATAGTATGAGGCAAAAATAATGAAGCATTTAGAGTATACATGGCCTGTACTTTTACATGAAACAACTATTTTTTAAAACTTTGTATAGTACTGTTGCAGCACAAATAGTATATTTATAAAAAAAGCACACTTACAAACACACAATATCACATTACATACAATACTTACAGTTCAAAATTATTAGCCCTCCTGTGAATTTTTTCTTTGTTAAATATTTCCAAAATTATGTTAACAGAGCAAGAAATTTTTCACAGTATTTCTGATAATATTTTATTTTCTTCTGGAATAAGTCTTATTTGTTTTATTTCAGCTAGAAAAAAAGCAGTTTTTATGTTTTTTTATAACACTTCAATCTCAATATTTTTAGCAATATTTGTTTTTCGGTTGGCAGAACAAGCCATTGTTATACAAAGTTTTGCACAATTACCCAATTTAGCTAACTTAGCCTACATGTAGGTGCAGTAACCTAATTAATGTAGTAAAGCCTTTAAATTGCACTTTAAGCTGAATACTATATCTTGTAATATATGATGTACTGTCATCATGGCAAAGATAAAAGAAATCAGAGTTATTAAAGACTTATTAAAACTATTATGGATAGAAATGTGTTGACAAATCTTCTTTTAAACAGAAATTGGGAAAAAAATATACAAGGGAGCTAATAATTCAGGTCTAATAATTTTGACTTCAACTGTATATATAATTGTGCAAAGAGATCTCTGTAATGTAACTTTGTGTTTGGAAGATAATTCTGAAGAAAGCAAGCATGTTAAAAATATGTCAGTATGCATGTTAGCACTTGTGCATATATGTAAACATTGTTAGATTTCTCAATTGAAGTTTCATCATTCAAATGCATGAAATCCACATAAATGTACTTTCAGACATCGTGTATTTGCCTCTCATGACAGGATGCAGAATCCTATTCTGACTGTGAGTGTTTCAGGCACATCTCCCCATCGCACTGACACACCAGTGTGGCAGCTAATTAAAAGCGAATCTGTGGAGAGCAGACAGTTAAAGAAGGAAAGAGGCACAATTAACTAGGGGTGACAGAAGTATCAAACTCCCATGCGCCACACATTTAAATCTACACGGATGCTCGAGTGACCACACAAACAGGTGTGGAATAAGAAATGTTGCGCTCCGCTCGATGCCGCGGCACTTATGGGGTCACGGTCGATCTCCCATCCTGCCTTTTCTGTTGGTGTTTTTTTTCTCCAGTCCTTTTCTTAAATCTTTCCCTTTTTGCTGGGGCACAGCTGCTGCACGTCCCTCAGTCTCCGGGGAGTGAAATGAAGAAGAAAGAGCTGAAAGAAGTAGACTGACAATGGAGGGAGAGAATGAAGGATGCAAAAAAGATAAAAAGGAAAAAGTTAGTTTCTGCTCAGTCCCTTCTCTTTTTTGTGGCATAGTTAAGATCTACAAAAATAAATAGTAAAAATATATAGATGGCCAGTTCTTCTGAAATTACTAAAATAAACTAATAGAACAAATAAAAACTGTTAACTAAAATGAAATGACCATAACACACACACTCAAACTAAAACTTTGAAATTAACATGTAAACAAAGTCTAATCCTGGGATTACAGCAAATGCAAAAATAACATGACGATTGCGTCACTTGATCGACACTCACTGGCCACTTTATTAGGTACACCTTACTAGTACTGGGATGGACCCCTTTTGCCTTCAGAACTGGCTTAATCCTCTGTGGCGTAGATTCAGCAAGGTACTGGAAATATTCCTTAGATATTTTGGTTCATATTGACATGATAGCATCACGCAGGTGCTGCAGATTTGTTGGCTGCACATCCATGATGTGAATCTCCCATTCCACCACATCTCAAAGGTGCTCTATTGGATTAAGATCTGGTGACTGTGGAGGCCATTTGAGTACAGTGAACTCATTGTCATGTTCAAGAAACAAGTCTGAGATGATTCGTGCTGTGGTCATAAAGGGATGGACATGGTCAGCAACAATACTCAGGTAGGCTGTGGTATTTACACAATGCTCAATTGGTACTTATGTGCCCAAAGTGTGCCAAGAAACTATCCCCTACACCATTACACCACCACCCTAAACCCTTCATACAAGGCAGGATGGATCCATGCTTTCATGTTGTTGACATCAAATTCTTATTCTACCATTTAAATGTTGCAGCAGAAATCAAGACTCATAAGACTAGGCAACGCTTTTCCAATCTTCTATTGTCCAATTTTGGTGAGCCTGTTCGAATTGTGTGCATTCAGAGATGCTCTTCTGCATACCTCTGTTGTAGCGAGTGGTTATTGGAGTTACTGTTACCCTTCTATCAGCTCTAACCTGTCTGGCCATTCTCCTCTGACCACTGGCATCAATAAGGCATTAGCGCAGACAGAACTGCCGCTCACTGGATAATTTCTCTTTTTTGTATCATTCTTTGTAAACCTTAGAGATGGTTGTGCATGAAAATTCCAGTAGATCAGCAGTTTCTGAAAAACTCAGATCAGCCTGTATGGCACCAACAATCATGCTACATTCAAATTCACTTAAATCCCCTTTCTTCCCCATTCTGATGCTCAGTTTGAACTGCAGCAGATCATCTTGAACATGTCTACATGCCTAAATGTATTGAGTTGCTGCCATGTGATTGGCTGTTTAGAATTTTGTCAACAAGCAGATTTTTTTTTTGCATGAATGTTGAATTTTTATTTATTATTATTATTTTTTTTTTTACTTGCATGGAAGACACAATTAAGTCTTTCATGCAACCTCTTATTGGCACATTTGCATTGACTGTGATCCAATGACCAGCAACAATGTACATGCAGACATGCACACACCACTACTAAACAAACATAAACATATTTGATAGATACACTGTTAGAAATGATGTCAAGTGTATTATTGTTCTGTATTTATTTATTTTTTTTCATTGACATGTTAAATGCTAGAGCTCAATACAATGAGGCCCATTTAAGTGGTCTGACCAGAAAACGTGGGATAAGGGGGGGAAGGGTGGGTAGAAAATAATGTTTAATTGTGCATTTGATTTGATTCTGTAAATTCCAGGTGTGAAAATAAACAAAAAGTATATTGATAAAAAATGATGTCATGACAACATGTGTTTTGTTGTAAGTTATTTTAAAAAGATACTTTTCAACTAAGTTGCACAATTTTTTACTTTGTTTTTAAGTCAGTTTAATTTATGTATGTTGAAATGGCTTGAAAATGCAAAGCAGCAACACATTATTTTAATGTAGAACAGCATGTGACTAAGTAAATAAAGTGGTTCAGTGGTTAGCACTGTTTCCTCACAGCAAGAGTGTCGCCAGTTCAAATTCCAGGCTGGGCCAATTGGCATTTCTGTGTGGAGTTTGCATGTTCTCCTCGTATTGATGTTGGTTTCCTCTGGGCGCACCAGGTTCCCCCACAGTCCAAAGGCATGCATTATAGGTGAATTGGATGAACTAAATTGACTGTAGTGTATGAGTGTGTGTATGTGTAAATGCGAGAGTGTGTGGGTGTTTCCAAGTACTGGGTTGTGACTTAAAGGGTATGCGCTGTGTAAAACATATGCTGGATAAGTTGGCAGTTCATTCTGCTGTGGCTACCCCTGATAAATAAGTGACTAAGCCGAAGGAAAATGAATGAATGAATAAATAAATGCTGCATTGTATTGGTCATAGAGTAGCTGCAGCATCTCACATTTGTGCACCTCAAACTATCAGTGTATTTGCTTTAATAGAAAATAAAATGTATACATTAATTGATCTTCCCAGCACAACCTGCCAAAGCAGACAGCAAAAAAAGCACTTTCCTTCAAGTGTAAGTAACAAGCCGTTCAATTGAATTAACAAAGCCCATGCTTCACTGCAAAATCATGTATTTTTTCCGTTTGTTTAGATTTTCTAGTTCTCATTTTTAGACCGTCCTACTTCTACTTGTGGTGAGACAGCCTGGTACTGCTGTGTGCATCCAGGTGAATGCTTTCGGTTGCCACTCTTATGTTGTCCATCGCATGTGTGTGCAAGTTTGGAGGAGGCCACAGCTGCATCACTGAAGCATTCAGCACAAGCTTCCTCTCAGGCTCATTTGACACTCGATTAGCTCACACCTGAGCAAGGCCTGTGCCCATACATCAGCCCACAGCCCGACAGCAAACACACCTGCGGACAGCGGCAGGCACAGTCAGCAACATGCAACCTCTGGCGCTCATTGGTCAAAAGCTGGAAGATGCTAAAAATGGCCTTTCCAAATCTGGAGCTTTCATTTTTTTTTTTTATTTAACGTCAGTGTTCTGGTGGAAAAGATTTTAACTTATGTTGTATGGTGTGTAAATATTGCAACAGTGAACAACTTGTGTCAAATGCTATTCATTCATTCATTCATTCATTCATTCATTCATTTTTTGGCCTAGTAGACCTGACTATAGACCTGACTATATAGCATTTAAAATGATGGTGATTAATATTATTAATGCTAAAAGTCATTAGAATATTAATAAAGATCTTGTTCTGCAATATTTTGTTTTGCCACAATATTTATTGTGACATGAATAACATTTTACCAGATGATTTGAAGAGCTCTATTTAGAAAGATTTAATTAGTTTTGATTGACTAGGTTGATCAAGTCTTTACCAATGCAGTGCATCTGCATAAATTATAATAAATTACAAGCAAAATAAATAAATTAACAGTGCTTTATGGTTTTCTAGGGGAGACAAACAGTATACATTTAAAGAAATGAAACAATCAACTGAAAAACAGCATGGTCGTTATTGTATAAGTAATACAAAAATAAAAAAATAATAATATTATTTTATCTAATAATATATTTTAATCTGTAATACATAATCTAATCCTGCAATGTGACTATTGCAGATACACACATTGTGATATCGATGCTCAAATCATATATTGTTCAGCCCTATTCCAGGGTGGATTGCTAAGGACTTCATTTGGATAACTTAAAAGTAGGTCTGCAACTAACGATTATTTTAATAATCAATTAATATGTCAATGTATCTGATAAAAAAAAGAAAAACATTCATTTCCAACCCTTTATTAAAAAACAGAACAAAAATCTTTAGAAAGTGCATAAAAATGTTCTCCTTGATTATCCCTGAGCTGTTATAATAATAATAATAATAATAATAATAATAATAATAATAATAATAATAATAATAATAATAA
>CAIGQZ010035043.1:14944445-14967921 GCA_903798205.1 Danio tinwini | reverse complement strand
TATTATATTATATTATATTATATTATATTATATTATATTATATTATATTATATTATATTATATTATATTATATTATATTGTAATAAAAGGGCAGCACAGTGGCACAAGGTCGCTGGTTCGAGTCTGGCTGTAATGTATGAGTGTGTGTGTGTGTGTGAAGGCACCGCTACATAAAAAATAAATAAATAAAAGCCAGATTAATTGGTGGTAGGGCTGGGTCATTAATCGAAAAGTAATCAAAATCAACATTCATAACCTATAATCTATCTAATTTTTCCAGGTTGATTTATCCAATTACTTTCCCTACTGCGTGTGGAGTCTCGTGACTTTGCTCTGTTAAGACTGATTTATATGTCTGCATTGAGCACACATGTATGGTCTGGCATAGACTTCGCGCGGGCCCATACTCGCGTACCTCTCAAAAAATGTAACTACACCTCGCGACAACACTTGGTGCAGTCTTTATGATTGGTGGGTTAGTGGTGACGAGCTTGGATTGTGGATTAATTTCAGTTATTCAGTCAAAGACAGTAGGTAGGTAGTGTGTGTTTCCTTTAAATATTTTAAAACCAAGTAAAGCTCCCTCATTCAAAAATCTCTCACTGGTAATATGTGAACATATTTACTGTACAAAACTTGTGAACTTGTGAAATAATTAAATTTTTAAAAATAATTGTTCATTAATCGAGTTAAAATGTTCAATTAATCAATATTTTGATTATAGGCCAAATCGCCCAGCCCTAATTGGTAGTTCATTCCACTGTGGTCCATAGGGACTAAGCCGGAAGAAAGTGAATGATTATATAATGAAACCTTGTCATTTTATTGGTGAGTTAAGAGTTTTTAATAAAGGTGGAGTATGAAGTATCACCTGCAGTTAGGCAGAACCTTTGGTCTGCATGCACTTTGTAAATAAAGAAGATAAACAAGTGCCTGCAGATTATAATTTTTTTCTTCTTTTTTTTAAAAAGGGTCTTTCTGTGAAGAAAAATAAACAAAACTACGTACCGGAGGTAGAGCACATAAATGAAAAGAATAGAAAAAAGAGTGAAAGTTGCTCGTCTAGAAAGGGGAAACCCATCATATCAATTTCAGCTGGCCTTGCTCGGTCTGTCAGTAGGTAGCGAAACCCCTCCCCCTGCCTTCAAAGCACATGAAAGATCGCCTGCAGATCACAGTCAATCAGCCACAGTCTGTTCCAGCCTGAGTTCACTCCACTCCAATGACTTTCACACAGCACTTCTCAAACGCTCCCTCTCTCTGTACCAGCTCATGTACTCTGGCTGACATTATGTACTGTGACCTTTGATATTCTTGTGAAAGTCTGGAAAGCACTCCACACTAATGAATGCACAAAATGGTTGTTTAGAGGAAGGAGGGTGGGGGGAGTGTGAATTGTGTGATCATTTGACATTATCAATTACAAAGCTATTACTCTGATTTTTAAGGTCAGCACTTACTGAGGATTTTGCCTCCAGACAGTTTGAAGCTCAGACAATGATGACGATGGTGGTGATGGAACCATGGTAAAAAAGATGTGGTAAGTACTGGCTTCTTAAATCGCTGTAATATAACATTTTGTAACATGATTAGGCATTGACTTTTAAGCCCATCATGCTTGATGCGAGTTGCTGTCTCATTACCTCATCTCAGGCTTAAAATGAAGGCTCATTACCAGACTATTAGAGTGAGTGAGAAGCATTAGATTAAAGAGAGGAATTCAGGCACCCGCATAAAGGTTTGTGTATTTTATGACAAGATTGTCGTGTTAAAAATGATCAAATAAAGTGTCACTTGTTAGACTGTATAAATAAAGAGAACAGCACACATATTCAAATGAGTTTTTAGATGTAATTAAATAACTTTCAAGGAATTCTAATGCCACATTCTTTGTACCAAAGATTCAGCAATGTGCTGGAAACATTCCTCAGGGGGTTTGGTTTGTACTGACAGGATAGCATCACAGAGTTGCTGTGGATTTGTTGGCTGCACATCTATGATGTGAATCTCCTGTTCCACCACAACCTAAAGGTGCTCTTTTTGAATTGAGATCTGGAGGCCATCTGAGTTTTTAAGAAAGCAGCTTAAGATGATTTGGGGTTTGTCACATTTAACCAACCCAAGCTTGCTGAAAATGCATGCCTCAGTCTACTTTTTTGCTAGAAAAAAATGCATTGCTCCGCTTATGGTTTGTTGCGCTTTTTAGATGGCAAATACATTAGAGGGTGCTATCTACATTTTTGCAAATTCTGAAATACATTACTTAGGGTATGATTTGCAATTTGAGATACACATCTTTTTTAAACAGGTCATAGGGGTGGCTGGGCTTATCAGATAACCTTGATTAGTGAACTTCTGAGCTAAACCCAACCAATAGTGTTTTCAAAAGCAAATATAAGCGAAAGAGCACTGCGACTACACAATTTTACACACTTTAACATTGTTTTTTATCTATTTTGTGCAACTATACTTCAGTGGACTCAAACCTGAGGACTTTGCATCAGGCGTTCAATACCATAAAAAGTTGATTGACGAGACAAACATATTTGATTACAAATCATAGGCATAGCTAGTTTATTTGTGATATATTATTTGGTGTTGTGCAAAGAACTGCAAAAAATCCTTTATTTGTCCATAATATGTTTGTGTAACTTTTATTAGTGTGAAAAGGAACAAAAATTGTTGGCAACATACTGCCCTATAGCATTCCTTTTACCTAGATACTGCAGTCAAAGGTATGTGGAAGTACCATTTGTGGTTTTACAAAAATGTAGGCTGAAGCACGTACAGTATTTCCAATGAGCATGTGCATTGAACACTATCCTGCTGGAAGTAGCTAACATGAGATGGGATGATTGGCAATTGGCACCACCAAATATTTTCACATTCAAAATCACTCATCCATCTTATTTCCCCATTCTGATTCACAGTTTGACATTAAGCAGATTCATCTTGAACATGCATTGAGTTGCTGCTATGCTGATTAGATATGTGCCTTAACATGTATTTGAGATGTGGACCTAATGTATCCAGAGTAGAAGAGTCACACGTTCATTTTTTTTTTTTATCAACATACAGCTGTTTGTTCTTATATGAATTCTCAAAATAAAGCACCATATTTGTTATGATGAAAAAAAATCATTAAAACAGAAGCTTTTCAGCGCAGTATCATAAACTGCAAAATGTACACTGGGATGTTAAACATCTGCATGGCTTCATCCAGAAACAGATGTGCTTCCAAATGTGTATTTGATTGACTGACTGTTTGATTGAGAATGAGGAAGAGAGAGAGAGAGAGAATTAGTTTCTGTAGCTTGGTCATTTGTGGTTGGTCATTTATTTTGAAGCTCTGCGAGATTTACTCGCCAGGAGCACGCCATACTTCATAATGTCAGCAATTTCTGGCACTTCGATCCATTCAGCAGTGATTCATTGTGGTCAGGAGTGGCATGACATATCCCTGCTTAAGACACCCAAGTCTGGTGCTTCCATACAGCAAGCATGCAGAGTCATATGTTCCCATTGTAATGTTTTAGTGTCTAGGACTGTTTTAAAATATAACATATAAACAATAGTCCATCGTTTAAAAATTTGGTTTTAGAATAATTAAAGAGCTCATATATTTAAAGCACAAGCTCAACTTAAAAATGTGTTACTCTATATATCAGTAAGCACTGTTTCTGAACTATCTCAAATGCATTTATTGTAGTGCAAAGTTTACATACAGCCTAAACACTAAACACTAAAAAAACAAAAAACAAAAAAAAACAACATATAATTGTAACATTATTTATATAAACAAATAAAGACCTCTCTAACTCAACTACAAATTTTCAGTAGGCCAATTAGATTTATTTTTAAGTGTATTCTTATCTGTTTTGGCAACAGTATGTTAACAATTGGCTCAAATGTTTTATATTTGAAAAAGCCAGTAAAACAATGTGGTTCAGCGAGCAGTGCTCTTTGTGAAGTTAAGTATTGAACATTTACTGTAGTAGCATTTTCATCAATCAATCAACCAACCACTTACCAAGGAAGGAAATACATTAAACAAAATATAGAGCATGTACAACTATATAGAGTTAGAATTGTATCACTTCAACTGTATTAACAATTCAGAATGAGGTGAAAACACCTGAAATAAAGAAACACCATGAATAAATTCACTAACTTTTTCTGCATAACAGGATGTCTTGACGTGGTGAAGAAAACTTTTAAAAGTTGCACTGCATAGGTTGAATACATTTTAACATTAATGAAAAAGTTCCATGCATCCCTTATGACAAGTTATATGATTTTTGCTGTATCATTACTAAAATATTGTTAGTAATTTCAGCTTTAATCTGCTTGCAGTTACTGACAGTTGTGAGGGAGGAATAAATGAATGAATACAAAAATAACAAGCAAGACTTGCTAGACATGACAAGGCTAATTTAAGGGAAATAAGCCCCTCAATACGTTGACAACAACTTCTTACAAAACTGTATAACAAATGATGCAAATTTCAGAAGTTGATCTGAAAGTGTATTTATACGTATGCAACATGAGGAAAATTAAAATTATTATGGTATAACCTGGAAATATGGTATAACCTGGTCACTTTGTGTAACATTGGACTGCCAGTTACCTAATACTACCTCTGTGTATATTAATAAGACACTGTCACTTTATCATATTCACAAGGTTTTTGCACTATATACTGTTTTGCATCTGCACAACTCTGGTTTGCACTCTGCGATGAGCCCGTAATTGTATTGTGTAGAATTCTTTTTTTTTACTTATATAATTTTAGATTATATGTGTAATTGTATATATTGTCATTTATCTTTAATTCTACTTTTTGTATTAACATTTTCTGGTATGCTCCTAGAGTCTCAGAGTAATGCAATGTCAATTCTCTGTATGTCCTGTACATGTGGTTGAATTGCTTTTTGAAACCAACAATGCAACCACTGAATGCATGAACTTCAAATCGGGCTAAATTATATGAAAAATTCACTCAAAAAATATTATGTTTGTTTAAACTACTTATTTAAAATAAGCTGAAGCAACACAACTAATGAGTGGACAACTTAATTGTTCTATGTTCAATCAATTTAAATTCGTAACAACTTATAAATCAACTTAATTCCTTAATTGTCCAGTGTTTGTTGTTACCTACTGTACCTCAATAAACTCCCACTGGACAGGTTTCAGGGCAAGCACGATGGATACAACTTAAGCCAGTTTTGAATTTTTATTGCATACACAATGTTCATCCATAAACTAGGCAGCCAGAGGACTAACGCTACACTAGCCTACCAATACTAAACAGTTGTTAGGTTATAAACCGAGAGAAAAGAAACCCACTCTTGCGTCTTGACACCCACAGACAAAATCTAGGAATGCTAGGAAGATCTAAAAGGATTATGGCATATGAAATGCAACATAAATATGCCTTCATTTAAAATAACATGGTAAATATATATACTTATTTTTTTAAATACCCTGGAATATAATATTATCTTTCACTTATAATATACATATGCAATATACAATATGCAAATAATAGTGACACATACTGAAAAGTCCTACGTTCATGTTTTTTCCAACACAAATTGACTGTGTGGAATCCAGCATTTTTTTACAGTGTTTGTAACCAGATGGTGATGTTTGTTTAATTCCTTACCATCACATGAATTAACTCCATTTTCCTGCACATCTGAATTTTTATCCATCACCAACAATTTTTTTACACTATAATTTATACAATAATAATTCAGCAAATGCACTTAGATTTGACAGATTGACTGAGCACAATTAAATGTGTTGAGTGAATATAATTATTTAATTTTAACTGAAGACGTTAATTACCACACTGCATCCATTTGTTTGAGGTTGATTATTAGGATGAGTCTGTCATTTATTCTTATTTTTATTATTACAGTGAAGTAATGCCTTTACAAATTAGATTACTTTACCAATATTAGTTGCAATGCGATATTCATTAATACAAAGAGAAGGTTATGAATATAGATAAAATAGGATCTAATAGAGAGTACAATATGTCTGCATGATGCAACTGGGTCTTACCTGTGTTGTAGTCATGGTATATCTTCATACTGTATTGTGTATCTGTACACTCAAGATGAATGTAATAATATCTTTTTACCCTTTGGGAAATTACTCCTACAGCCCTACTCTATAGATTAATATCAATGCATCTGTTTTTTTTAGTGGCAAAACCTTATCCCACTTGATCCATTTCATTGCATGCAACATAGTGTTCACCAGCATATAGTATTTTAAGACTGCTCTGACATTAAAGCTCACAGTCGTCTTTATACACGCATACTTACAATGTACTTTTATTTTTTTTTAACAGTTGCCTATAGCTCATGATTTAGATTCCCTCATTTATTTGTTCTTTGGAATTATTTAACATTTATCGCTACTCTGAAAACATTCAATGTTGCATCTTATAAATATTTAGGTCTGTCTTGATGATAAGTTGACTTATAGGTGGCTGACACATATTTAGGTGTCTGTCTTGATGATAAGTTGACTTATAGTTTTTATATTGATAGCCTTTTAAAAAAACTAAGACCAACATTAGGTTTTTAATTTTGTTTTAAAAAAAAGTTCACAGCTCAAAAGCATTATGTTCAGAGTACACTTCTATCAGTAATGGATTATGGAGATATACAAAATATGCATGCACCTCTGAATGTTTAAAGAAATTGGATCTTGTTTATTTTAGTGCCTTACGATTTGTCACTGGTTCAAGTGCACCAGCACATCACAGTAATTTATATAAAATGACAGGATTGACTTCATTGCAGTCAAGCAAAAAACAGCATACAGTTAGGTCCATAAATATTTGACATCAACACAGTTCTAACATTTTTGGCTCTATACACCAACACAACATAGGAAACAAACAAGATGTGCTTTAACTGCAGACTGTCCGCTTTAATGTAAGGATATTTACATACAAATCAGGTGAACGGTATAGGAATTACAACAGTTTGCTTTTGTGCCTACCCCTTGTTAAGGGTCCAAAAGTAATTGGACAGAATAATAATCATAAATCAAACTTTCACTATTTAATACTTGGTTGCAAATCC
Source organism: Danio tinwini (assembly GCA_903798205.1). Taxonomy (NCBI): domain Eukaryota; kingdom Metazoa; phylum Chordata; class Actinopteri; order Cypriniformes; family Danionidae; genus Danio; species Danio tinwini. The sequence goes on along the minus strand of CAIGQZ010035043.1, from coordinate 14,960,815 downwards.
TTTGCAGTCAATTACAGCCTGTGGTCTGGATCGTATAGACATTACCAGATGCTAGGTTTCATTTCTGGTGGTGCTCTGCCTGCTCTACAGCAACTGTATTCAGTTTCTGCTTGTTCTTGGAGAATTTTCCCTTCAGTTTTGTCTTCAGCAAGTGAAATGCATGCTCAATCGGATTCAGGTCAGGTGATTGACTTGGCCATTACATGACATTCCACTTCTTTCCCTTCAAAATCTCTTTGGGTGCTTTTGCAGTATGCTTTGGGTCATTTTCCATTTGCACTGTGAAGCGCTGTCATTTCATTTCAAAGCGCTGTCATTTCATTTCAAATCCGTGGTGTTGGTGTATAGAGAAATGAATGTTATAATTATGTCTGTGTTAGTTTTTATTTCTAAAGCTTTAGTTGGTAAATTACCACAGTATATATTTAGTTTATGTACTGCTCAAATACTGATAATACCAGACCAGCAGTTATACTCTTACTTAAGATGAAATTTTTTGCATACAGAGTTAGGTTGTTCTGCATTCTCTAGGTATCAAGATATATTACATATGATCTCTGTACCATCTATTGCTATATTTAAAAATATTTTAAAGTCTGTCAATTTAGAACAGTGCACATATTTTAAATATTGTTTATGGTTTGTATTATTTTTGTGTGTGTCTGTGTTGTGATATGTATTTTTCTGTAATTCTGTTCTGTGTTGCCTGTCTTGACCAGGACTACCTGGTACAAGAGATATTGTATCTCAATGGGACATTCCTGGTTAAATAAGTAAATAATAAAAAAATAATAATAATAAAAAAGAAATAATAATAAATAAATAAAATGTTAAAAGGTTTATGAAAAAATGTGTCATATATTGGTCATGCAAATTATTGTACATAATCGCAAAATTATCTATCCTTATTATCTTATTGTACATGTTTGTTTCTGTAAATATTATTTCTTATTCAATATATTGGATCAAACTAAAGCAAAATAAATCCAGATGACTTAAGAATGACAAATAAAAATGACTTTGTTAAACTATGGAATTAAGTTTACCACATTAAAAATGGTCAGAGCACATGATCAATGTCCCATGAAAATGTAAATACATAGAAAACACCCATCAATCACATGCTATGGACAACTGTTCATTAATACACATTAATTACAGTGCACTGTGCCCTTTACATAACCCCTGACCACTAACTCAAACCATTATCACCTAGAAAAGTCCTGATGATGACCTCTTGTTTTAGACGCTCATCTTTATCTTCAAATTTACAATTAAGATGAATCTCGTTTACTCACAAGAAAATAGAGGCAGTTTCACTGATTTTCACAGTCTTAACATTGCTTAAGGCGGAGTGTTTTGATTTGAGAAATCAATAGTGTAAATGGGTAAAAAAGAAGGAGAATTCCTGAAGGCAGCTCATGCACTTAGAAAACACCTTCGCCTGCGTCTGTATTGTGTGATTTGTATTTCAAATGCTACACGCTCTGTTACCGAGGGCGGAAATGGGAAGATGTCAGGGAAAGCAAGCACAGCAATATCGACCATTGGGCCATTTGCATTAAAAGCCAGTCTGCATTGATATATATGAGCCTGTGCAAAGTAATGGCGAGCGGTTCTAAGCTCCTGCGCTCCCAACTTCTTAACTCAATCATAGGCCTAATGCTGTAAATCACCACAACTACGCTATGATATTAAGGAAATTAAGTACTAAATTCAATGTCGACCTCACTTGACTCTTTAAAAAATTAATTGAGAAAAAACGCATAAGAAAGAGGAAAATGCGTCACAGGAGAATAGATGGGGGTCTCCAGTAAACCGTGTTATCTTTGAAGGGGAATGTAGTGCTAAGTGAGTTTAAACATGGTAAAACTGTCATCCCAATAGATATTAGTTGTCCATGGTCTCACGCTTCTCCCTTTGTCTCTGTGATGTATAGGGAAGGCTGGTTGGCAGAGGTTGTGTTGTTGTGAGTCCAGCTATGCAAAAGCTTGTTTGTTTCTTTTTGTGTTGAATTATTAATGTATATAAAATTTGTTGGTTTAACTTTTTTATGGTATAGGTAAGTTTCAAATACAATACTGTTAAGTTTATTTACCCATAATAGAGGTTTACTCTGTTCCAAACATTTATTTTTTTAGGGCTGTCAATATTAGTGCGTTAACGCACGTGATTAATTTGAAATATTTAACGCGCAAAAAAAAATTTACGCATTTATCGCAGTTGCAGTTTTTTTTTTCATTTCCTGTTGTGGTCGACGTGTGTTCAGGGCCAGCGCGCCCAGAGGCGACCTCCTCACTTTTATCCGCGACACCCACCCCCTACCTCCCGGTCCTAACTTTTAACCGCAAACCGGTAAGTTTCTATTTCACTTTCGGGTTGAGGACGACGTGATCAACTTTTGTAAAGCGTCTGCTTCACGTTGATGTGTCAGAATCCTTGATTGAGAAATAAAGCCATACTTTAAAACGCTTAGTTTAAGCTAATTTGATTTGATCGTGCGTGTTGATGATCTGAAGGGAGTGCGCTGTTCTCTCTCTCTCACTCACTCACTCACTCTCTCTGTGTGTGTGTGTGTGTGTGTGTGTGTGTGTGTGTGTGTGTGTGTGTTGTCCCCGATAATGTCAATAGACTGGTCTGTCTTAGCAACTGGTTAAATCGTCACCTTACAATTATAAGGTTCTGTCTGACATTTTTGTCAAAATTGAGTTCTTGACATATTCTTATTAAATTACAACTTATTTACATTATAGGATGTTTTTTGTAAGTTGTTTACATTTTAAGACCTTTTATAAAAACAAAAACAAATGTTACACACATACTGTTTGGTATGGAATGCAAAAACTTTGAAGCTCAATATCTTAAAATAATTTAGAACGCAGACAGAACCTTATAATTCCAAGGTGACGAAATGTTAAGGAGGACTAAGCTAAATTGTTTCTACTTTATAATTAATGTTCTCAACTCGCAATACAACTTTACACTGAATACAATTGTTTGGATTTTTTTTTTTCGTGATTAATCATGATTAATCACACAAAAAAGTGTGATTAATTAGTTAATTTTTTTAATCAATTGACAGCCCTAAGGTATTTTTAATTTGCAAAACACAACAAACATATACAATTATGGCCACTTTATTAGGTAGACCATACTAGTACCATGTTGGACCACCTTTTGCCTTCAGAACTGCCTTAATCCTTCTTGACATAGATTCAAGAAGATACTGGAAATATTCCTCAGAGATGTTGGTCCATATTGACATGATAGCATCATGCAGTTGCTGCAGATTTGTCGGCTGCACATCCATGATGCAAATTTCTCGTTCCACCACATGCCAAAGATGCTCTATTGGATTGAGATCTGCTGACTGTGGAGGTCTTTTGAGTACAGTGAATCCATTGTCATGTTAAAGAAACCAGTCTGAGATGATTCAGGCTTTATGACATGGCATGTTATCCTGCTGGGAGTAGCCATCAGAAGATGGGTACACTGTGATCAGAAAGAGATGGACATGGTCAGCAACAATACTCAGGTAGGCTGTGTCGTTGACACGAGGCTTAATTGGTACTAATGGGCCCAAAGTGTACCAAGAAAATATCCCTCACACCATTACACCACCAACACCAGCCTGAACCATTGAAATATGGTAGGATGAATCCATGCTTTCATGTTGTTGGCGCCAAATTCTGACCATACCATCCGAATGTAATGCAGTAATCGAGACTCATCAGATCAGACAGTGTTTTTACATTCTTCTCTTTTCCAATTTTGTTGAGCCTGTGGGAATTGTAACCTTAGTTTCCTCTTTTTAGCTGACAGGAGTGGCATCCAGTGTGGTCTTCTGCTGTTGTAGCCCAGAGATGCTCTTTTGTATACCTCGGTTGTAACGAGTGGTTATCTGAGTTACTGTGGCCTTTCTATCAACTCGGACCAGTATGGACATTATCCTCTGACCTCTGGCATCAACAAGGCATTAGCACCCACAGAACTGCCGCTCACTGTATATTTTCTCTTTTTCAGAAAATTCTCTGTAAACCCTACAGATGGTTGTGCGTGGAAATCTCAGTAGATCAGCAGTTTCTGAAATACTCATACCAGCTCATCTGGCACCAACAGTTATGTCACATTTAAAGTCACTTAAATCACATTTCTTCCAGAATCTGATATTCTGTCTGAACTGCAGCAGATTGTCTTGACCATGTCTACATCCCTAAATGCATTGAGTTGTTGCCATGTGATTGGCTGATTAGAAATTTGCGTTAATTAGCGGTTGGACAGATGTACCTAATAAAGTGGCCAGTAAGTGTAGTTATATATTTAACATCTAATATTTATATTTTAAAATCAGTGTTTTTCAAATTCACTTTTCCAATAATTTAGAGTAGTTTGTATTTAGTACAGCTTCTATTTAGCTTGTAGCTTGTATTAAGAGTAGCTTATATTTCAAAAACAGTACAACAATGACAATTTTGCTAAAATAACTGGACAATTTTAAACAGTTTATCTACCCAAAATGTGAGGTTTATGCCTAAAACGTTTTTTAAAACTGATATTTTAGTTTTTTATTATTATTATTGTTATAGCAAAACAAAACAAAACAGATAATTAACATCTAATATTTATATTCCGGTGATTTTGAAATTCACTTTTCCAATTATTTAGAGTAGCTTTGTTTTTTTAATAGTTAGTGTTTACATTGAAAAACAAAACAAAAGTAGCACTTTTGATTTTAAAAATATTTTGTATTGCCCACATCTTGTCAGTTGTATAAAATTCCACCGTGTAGGTCTTTAGAAAGCTTCATGAGATGCACAAAGACAAGAAAACAAAAGTACAAATGAATAAAAATAAAAATCAATGTCATCTTACCATCTCTTGATCACTCCAGTTTACACGCTTTCCAATTTTCATTCATTCATTCATTTTCCTTCGGCTTAGTCCCTTATATATAAGGGGTCGCCACAGCAGAATAAACCACCAACCATTCCAGAAACTATGCTTTTTTACGCAGTGGATGCCCTTCCAGCTGCAAACTGGAAAATTTTCAATATTTCTTAATTTTCTCACACCAACTGTTGTTATCATGATGTGCACTTTCTGTTATTAATATGATATGGGTCTTGTTGTTCAATTTCTGATTGGCTGTCTGTTACCAAGTGTACAACAGCAACAAGCAAACACTGCTCCGTTTCACACTGAACAAACTTAGCAGGGTTAACATCACAAATGCAGGCTTTTATAACCCTGAGTAAAATGCTGTGCTAACACTACTTTCAAATTACAGGTGTGAAACAAACATGGTGTTAAAAGTGGTGTTCAGAACGACACAAACCCGGGGTTAAGCACAGTGTTAAAAGCCCTATTGTGGATGTTAATGGCCCCTAAAACAGGGTGATAGGAACCCAGCTACTGTCACTGATCTTCATAACCTCACTTCATAACAAGACTACTCTGCAAACTCAGTGATTTTAAAGCAAACTAATCAAGTCTGAAGCATGCCATGACATTCCTGCAGGATTAAGCCACTGTACATTGTATTGCCATATACATTGCATTGCCGTACAGCATCCATAATAACGGTAAAGGTCACCAGGGCACTTAGTGATTCAGGAGTGATTTAACATGTCAGTTTCTCCTGTATGGACACGTGTCTGTTTCAAATTTAAGGCTATGAAGAGAAAATAGGCTAGAGCAAGCACATGGCTAAACACATCTGGCAGTTTAGCAGCAGGAAGCCGAACGTGCCATTTACAGCCTGCTGGGAGAAAGAGTGTAATAGCTACATTTAGATGAACGAACTCTTCTGTGTTGTCATGTGCAGAAATAATGAAATTCTGTCGTACTGAATGGATGCAATTCTGGAGCACATCTTTTTTTTTTTTTTTTTTAGAACTAAAATAAATATACAGGAAAGACCATGTTTTATGGTCAGTGCACAGTGTTTACTGCACCAGATGTTGATCAGTGTATTGTTTTTCACTGTAATAATATCTAATCTGTCTTATTTTAGCATTGTAGGGATGTTGTAGTTGTTGTTAATAGTTTGAATTTCTATTTTTCATTTAATTTTAATTGAATACATTTGGTTTGTTTTATGTCTATATAAGGTTTAACCATCTTTTTATTTTAGTATTTTATTTATTTTGGTATTAAATCAATCTCAATGGATATGAGGGATATTTCCAACTATCTGAAATAAAATATGGTTGTTATATATCTTAAATATATCTTAAGTAACAAAATTGTTTTCATTTTATTTGTATTTAACACCTACTCTACTTTTAAGTGGAGTTTATTTATAAACTAATTTCAAGAGGATCACGTGCTTATAATTTATCACAGCCGGTCCCATATTAGCTAATCATGATTACTATAAATAACCACATAAGTTACTATAAATACTATAAATAACTAAATAAGTTACCACAGCCTTCTGCCCACATTTATCTTCGTCTGGAAGAAATCCCCCCTCCTTCCCCATTCTCCTCCTTTACCATAGATCGGGTGACACCACGGCCCAGTGGTTAGCACTGTTAGCCCCACAGCAAGAACACTGACTGCTCTAGTCTCCGCTAGGCCGGTGGGTGTTTCTGTGGGGAGTTTGTATGTTCTCCCTGTGTCGGTGTGGGTTTCCTCTGGGTTCTCCGGTTTCCTACCACCATCCAAAGATATACCTAATGCATAAATCAGGCACTTGTCTAGCTCCCTCCTCAGGTATTCCCTTAGCTACCGCAGTCGGGGAGTTTTGAGATTCACCTGAGCTCAAGCTCCCCTCTCGCTCTGCGAACGGGAGGGAGCCTTGGGCTCGAGGATCCCTTGAGCTCAGGGCTCTCTCCCGGGACAGCATGCCAAACAAGCTTTGATGAATCATCAGCTAAGTGTGAACTCTTGAAACAATATTTTGTGAAAACCTAAAATTTTTAAAGAGTTAAACATTGTTTTTGTGTAACACATTTGGTTTAAAATAAATTAAACAAAATATATGAAGTTTTTAATGACATTTATGCAAAAATCACTTTTATAAGTGCAAACACAGTATTGTGGCAGTTTTCTGTGAATATAACCAGCTTCTAATGGTAAAAATGTATTACATCTATTTTTTTTAATAATCACCGTCATAAAAACAGTCTGCTGAAACACTTTGGCCCAATCCCAATTCTACCCCTTAGCCCTTCCCCTCACCCCTACCCCTCGTTTTGCGCACTCCCGCGAAGGGGTAGTGGTGTTTCAATTCTCTTTAGCTTGAAGGTGTAGGGCTAAGGGGAAGGGGTATACACCCTTTTGAACGAAGATTTTTGAGTACCACACTTGTTAACCAAGGGGTAAGAAAATTTCCCAGAATACACCAGCTACAGCATCAGTTTCACCGCACCCAAAAGGAAAGCCACAAATTAGTATTTTTTGTCATTATTACGAATTTTGACAACAAACAAACACATGTTGTAATATATTCATAATCGCGTTCATGTTTTACCGTCATGCTTTCATAAAAAAATGCTAAAATAAAAACCGCAAAGTTTCGCGATCTATAATCCCTAATAATAACTTCTGTACAACAGTCCCACAACATTCTGACACTCGATGACACTTGAATACCCTGTCAGAACAGTCTAGTGGCTGAGAATGAGCTTTTTACAGTGTCTGCTATAATGTTAGTGTTGTTTTCTTGTGTTTACATAGATGAATACGGCCACTGTGTAAATGTGCAGTATAGTTATGATCTTATTGTGGCATTAGATCGTTATGAAAACATAATATATGCCTTCAGTGGTTTCCTGAAGATAAATATTAAAAAACAACACAACTGGAATACAGCAGTCGCGATCGTCTGATCTCATATGAAGCAAGAGATTGTGATGACGTATAATGACGTGTGCAGTTGTTGTAGTGGTGTCCCAATTCTTAGGGGTAAATTTTGAAGCCCTTCCCCTTCACACTCAATTTTAAGGGCCAAGGGGAAGGGGAAGGGGTAGGGGTAGGGGTAAGGGTACAAAAATAAAATTGGGATTGGGCCTTTGATTGACATTCACTTCTTCCCAAAAATACTAAAAGGCAGTCTCAAAGAGTTATGAAAAAAAAATATATATATAGATATTTTGAGCTGAAACCTAACATACACACAAAAGGGGCATAATAGGTCCCCTTTTAAACTGGAAAAAAAAATTGTTTGTATTTTGTTTGATTGATTGTCTTAATGCAATCAAAATATGTGTGGCTTATAGTTACAACCATTGGGGAAATCTGCCAGTGCAATCTGTTTGTCTTTAGTTTTACTCTTTTGCTATTTAGCTTGTGGTTATTTTACACATGTGTTTTATGATTACAACTAGAAAAAAACTCTGAAATGTCAGTTAAGTTTATTTATTACTTTTTTTGGTTATATACAGTGTTAGTTAATGCGATTACTAACATGAGATAATAATGAACAACAATACTTATACAGCAATAATTAATCATAGTTCAACATTTAATGCATTATTAAAATCCAAATTGTTTTCACACAGTTTGGAAAAAGTCAGGAAAGTGGGCGTGTCTAGCTCTATTTAGGTGGGAGTGTCAGGGGAGGGAAAGAGGGAAAGGTTTGCAAATATGGGAGTTTCCGTTTGGGCACGCAAACACAGGGGAGAAAGAGAGTGACTGTTTACATGGACATCAGTAATCAAATTACTTGGCAAATTATTAATTTGTCGACTTTAACTGCAGTTTGGCACTTTAACTTTTTTTCAGGAACATTTCCTGCATGTCGCCCGTGACAAACGAGATATGGGAGTATTAATGGCATGTTTGATACCGCACAGCGAATGGGAGAAAAAAAAATCCTCTGCATTTCTCGGTAACTTAGATGCACTGAGTAGGTAGCGTGAGAAAGCCGTGTGTGTATAGACTATCCTGTCACAAAGTGTGGCGACTATGGTATGTCTTTAAAAACTGAAAGAGCACTGCTGACGATACGAAGTAACTTTGCCATCTGGGTTAAACAAAGGGCACTGCACTGCACACACTTACCAAATCTGTCAAGACAGGACAATCACACTGGTACTCTGTCTTTTTTTTAAAAAGGAGATGAGTGGCAAATCCGTATTTTACCATTTTCCAGATGCAAAAAGCTCTCGGGTAAAAAAAAAAATTTCCTTACAAACGCATTTCTGTCGTGTCGCATGCACTGTAATCCACACGTGAGTCCAGCAGTGCTGTCATAGAGGGAAAATGAAAACAAAACCTTCGTTGCAGCACACTAATAAATGCAACACTGACGACCCGTGTCTCCAAATTCTCATTCTTTTGCTTGTTTTGGCAACACAGTGTGTCGTCTCTCTGCCGTCTGAACACTGTAACAGGTAAACAGTCTCCGAAGTTATCATGCATATTATTGAAGTTGCGCCGCATACACAATAAAGCGCGCTGATTGGTTTGAACAAAGTCTTCACAATAGGGTGCGGCATTTGAATTAATGCCGCACCCTCAGAGACGTCACTATGTTCTCGCAGGTATAGACGGCCACTCTCCAGGCTGGATTTACACACAAGTATCTCTTCGCCGTGACGCAGCTTCAAAAATTAGTTTTAAACCGGAAGAACGAATTTGCTCAAAATAACGCAAAAACAACCAATTTTCACTTTTGAGTGCAACATATGTGTCCTCATAGTGTTTATAGCAGTGTGGGACACGTATATGACTGTCAAAAGCTCAAAAAAATGTGTTTTGTGCCCCCTTAACACACTGAGTAACATACTGTAAGTATAAACAACTTCATTTCCATTAGCTAACAATAAAAAAAGATGAATAAATAAATAAATACATACTGTAATAAATACAGTATATTGTTCATTGTTTATAAATACATGTAGAAAAAAAACTTTGAAATATCAGTTAAATTTATATATATTATTATTATTATTATTTTGGTAACACTTTTCAATATTTTTTTATTAGTTAGTGTTACTAACATGAGCTAATAATCAACAGCAATACTTACACAGCAATAATTAATCATAGTTCAACATTTAATGCATTGTTAAAATCTAAAATCATGCATGTTAACATTAGTAAACACGTACTGTAAGTAATTATATATTATAATGTTGTGCATTAGCTAACATTATCAAAGATGAATAAATAAATACTGTAATAATTGTATTGTTCATTGTTCATGTTAATAAATACAACTAACATTGATGCAAACTTATTGTAAAGTGTTACTTTTACTTGTAACAATGTTATTCTAAGTGTGTAAATCTAATGAAAACAAGGTTTACTACAGTTTATCCATGTCGTTTTTTTTTGTTTGCTTGTTTGTTTAAAATACTATACAGTATATCACTCTGTTATTTACCTATGTTTGCATTGTAGCATCATTGCATCATCTACAGTTCCATTTAGTTTTTTTTTTTTTGTGGTCCAGCAGAACACCATATATACATATTTACCCACCCCTCCGTCTGCTCCATCCCACTTCGTCATGCAGAACAGCTCAGCCTTTCTCCTCTCTCTTACTTTCCTTTCTTTCGCATGCATCAGCTTATTCTTCTCTTTCATTTCACGCCATGCGAGCTGACTTCTTTCTTTTTTTTTTGCAAGCATCCAAATACTGTGCCTATAGGCTCAAGGGTACAGCACGCTACCATTTCATGTGAATAGAACGAAGCCGATCGACGGCAGAGCTCAAGACTGCCAAAAAAAAAAAAAAAAACACGAGCCAAAGACATTATACAGAAGGAAAGAGACGAAATAAAAGCAGAGGTGGGAGTGGAAGATGGGGGACTTATTTGAAGCCAGAGAGATGGAGTTGTGGAGAAGGGCGGATAGAGTTAGCATAGGAAAGGGAAAGAGAGCAAGAGAAAAGGGGGAGCAGGAAAGAAGATTGATGGAAATCTCCGGAGTTTCATTAAGCTGGATGTCGAAGCGCACAGTTATCATGAGGGCTGTCTCTATCAACGGGGACTCATCTCTCGCAAAGCCTGCCTAATTCTCAAATGTGTGTGTGTGTGTGTGTGTGTGTGTGTGTGTGTGTGTGTGTGTGTGGAGGGCTAGCGTGTTTCAGCTGCGTAACTGCATTAACCGGAAAGGCCGTGAAGGAATAACAATTGCACGCTGCCGTTCTTACACTAGCAGTGAGCTGTTGGCAGCTTTGTCGGATTGGTAAGCCTGTTGGTCCCGCTCCTATGTGGGCCTTCATGTTTATTTTTTTTTTTATACTGAGGTAGACATGCTCCATGCTGAAATTTCTCAGTTTCACGGGCTACTAGTGGTGAGGGAGTAGAGTATAAGAAGCTGATAAGACATTTATTTCTCTAATAAAAATTTTAAAACAAATCTCTATTGGAAAAAAAACAAAAACAAATGACCATTTGAGAAAAGACCATTAGCATATTCGAATAAGGTTTTAACGGTGTGGATTAAGGATGCAACGATTATAGATTTAGGTTTGTATGATTATAGTCTGCGGAATAATGGTGTCACGGATATTACGATTATTATGCATTCATTAATTTCAAAACTCTTCACTTTTAGAAAATCATATGAAAACTCCTTATATTTTAAAGTGTTATTTATTGCTGCCAAGTAACCAGTTAATACAGCATAAAATAATAATAATAATAAAAAAACAATAGTCCATTTCTCTTTAGACTTAAAAATAAGTGAAACATGTTTATGGCATTTAAACACAAGTAATAATTTTACACTGAAAATAAACGACAGAACAATGAATAAATAAATAAAATTAAGAATAAAAGAAAAATAGTATTGCTCTAATGTAAATCTAAGCTACATATTAACATGACTCGATGTGCACTCGCGACATTCTTTCAACTAAAGAAGCGTGCGTGTCGCTGCCAATATGTGCATGCAAGCCATGCCCATCAAATAACGAAATTGTGCACGCAAAACACGGAATATATGAATGGCTCTTAGTTAATAGCCTCAGCTAGAGGTCTGCACATGACTGAATTGTAAGTTCAACTCCTGCCAGGTTTTATTCTGCTTTCGCTGTATATTCGTTCCTGCTAAATTTAGATCTGGTTTCCAAAATCTCAAGTTTAAATTGGGTACTACCAAAAGAGAGAGATAACAGATAAAACTGTAGGTTGTGCAAGGATTGTAAGCTAAATGTCAGTTTTGTTTGCCTCTGTGATGAGACATGAGTGCCGCATGACATGCTGTGAGGTTTGTGGCTGGTGAGGCACTAACTCTTTTAAAGTCAGATTTACAAAGATATCCACTTAGTATATTTTGCCAACTACTACTGTGCTCTACTGCTATGTGGAATCAGATTTGTATCTCAAAGCACTGGAAATTTGAGTGTTGACATATGTGTCTATTGATAACAACGCAACACAAAAGTAACAGCATCTATTATTATTATTATAATTCTTCTTATTCTTATTCTTATTCTTCTTATTATTAATAACACTGCCATCATCAATATTATGTGTAGGGGTGTTTTTTTTTATTTCAACAAAACCAAAAAAAATATCATTAACATTAATAACTTAATTGTCAGCATCTGTTAATCGTACAAAGTGTTAATGCATTTTAAGCAAAACCACACAGACAAATTAAATGTATATTAAAATCAATTCATTAATACACATACATACACATTTTAGGGGCATTTAAACCATAACAGTGGTCCTAATGTATTGACGGTTTTACATTTTTCATTTTCGTAGCTTCTGAGAATACAAAAGGTCAACATATTGATAAATTATGTTATGTTTTAACGTTAAGTTATGATTGAATTGCCTCTTATTACAGTTATGAAATAGTTTGACAATACCAGGAAATGTTTATGGGCCAATGACATCACCACTTGAAATGGTCTATACTGTAGTAATTCAGTAACTGTAAACCAACAAATTTCAAAAGCTGTATTGTGCATAAAACATGACCTTTCTTGTATATTTAATTAGGTGCTAGATTTAAAGCTGTTGGATTGTGTTTTGTGCTAGATTTTCACTGTTTCCGTCTTTTAGCAGTGAAAGAGTGAAGAGCAAATAAAGAAAGATGTTAAGCTATTTAATTTCCTTTCATTTTTTCGTGGTTCAATTTTATACTTTAAAGTAAATTTGCCATATCCTAAATGAAATGAAAAAAGATTAAAATGATCATTTACAAAAAGTGAATTAGCATATCAAAACCCAATTGTAAAGCAGCAAAATTCAATTATACCCTAGAGCGCTGTATTTCCACTGAGGACTGCATTGGCCAATTTTTTTAAAAATTGAAAGCTACTTTACAAAGGCACGGTTCACCATAGTGCAGCAGCAGTCTCCGTTACTACAAGTTAAAATAAATTCATGCCAATTACTTAAAGTAAAGATCAAGTGAACAGATGGAGAGCAAGAACCAGCTCTCAGTTATTCAGCGCACAGTAGATCTGAATCACATATGGGTGAAGCTTTTCTCCAGTGCTGTACTGATCTCTGGGTATCAGATGAAGAAGCGGGAGATCTCAGTCTCTTGTCAACTGGAGATTTTCTATTTTTCATCGAGAGCTGTCTAAATAAGATTGTTATACATATTAGACATCATAATAAATGCCTGCAATCATGTGATTATGCTTTATTGCTTATTTCTTTATGACCTGGATGATCTTCCAAGGCCTCCTGGAAAGCTTTCTTTGTGTCTTCTTGGAAATGGGAAATGAAAACAGTGACGGAATCATGCTGTATATGTTTGTTCAGGCTTCAAATCATATTTCAGTTATTAGAAAGACTCAGAATGAGCTTGTTTTTAAGCTTCCGCACTATTCATATAGTCTCAGTTTTCAAGATAATATTGAAATGTTTCATATTTGCCAGTAAAAAGCACTTCTGATGCAGTGTTCAGATTGCTTAAAGTTTCCAAAGCCTTATAGACAATGTAAAACTGACATTCAGCAAATGCATCTTTACTAGCGCTGCACAATATATTGTTTAAGCATCGATATCGCAATGTGTGGGTCTGCAATAGTCACATCGCAAGACATGCAATGTTAGGATTATAGATGAGCAGAAACCACAGGTCAAAGCACATGAGACACTGCAGAGTTGAATTATAATAGAGTGAAAGTTTATCATCTGCATGTGTTTTAGGACCTGTGACTGTGTGAGAATTTGTAGAGAGTTTAAAGCATTTTAGTGGTGCATAAAGAAGTATGAAACTTTAAAAAGATTAGTTGTATTAAATTATTTATGTGTTGAAGACTATACAGTACACTGAAAAAAATCATTCAGAGATGATTCATTGGATTTACTTAAACTGTTTACAGCCACTTAACGTAAAAAAATATTTGTGTTAAATTTAAGTAGAATTAATAATTAATTCTAAATTCTTAAGTAGAATTATACAAACAAATTAAGTAGAATTTTATAAAATTTAATTTGTTTAAAAATCAACACAAATAAATTTTTTGCAACAGTTTTGCAGACATCATTTTTTTTCAGTGTAAGGCTGGGTGATATTGCAAAAAATAAATTAATCACAATATTCGGTATTGATAATTATTAAATATTTTTGAACAATCCATTTAGGTATATTAGGATTTTTTTAAATACTTTATTTTAATTTACCAACATTACTAAGGCAAATAGTTTTAATAGTCAAAAACAAAACTATTTAAACAAACTATCTGATCTCTTTAATAAAATAAACATAAGTGTTAAGACTTAAACTTGATAAATAAAACTTTACAAAGTGTGTGCAATAGTAAAGCGTAAATACTGAACATTCAAAGCAAACTTTAAGGTGTCAATAATAATGATACAGTAAATCTCAAACTCTGTAAACAAAATAAATTATGATAGTCAAATCTGAGCTTTCAAGTAAAGGAACCAGCCATCATTACTTAAATGCATATTGCAACATTACAAAGTGTGAAGTTGGATGACTACATTACCCCTATGCTAAAAAAGAAGGGGAGCTAGTGGTTGGGATGCTTAAAAAAAAAGTCACTCTCAGTCCTTACATCCTTTTTTATTTACAATCTCTTCACTGCTGCTATACTGCAGTCATTTTCGTGTGTGTTATTATTCTGATCTGAAGTGACAAGCGCGAGCATGTGAATTAATTCACCATTTTCAATGCCCTCGCGCTCTCTGGCGTCTCTCGTAACTAGTTATTTAGTTTATTTTAGTTAGTTTATTTATATAGCACACTTTTACAACACAGCATTACCCAAAGTGCTGAACATAATCAATACTAATAAAAATAAGTCTTACATCACATACATAATTAAAACATAAGGCAAACCCCTTAACAATAAAAAGGCTTAAATGCTAAAGAAAACTAGGTGAAAACTTTAACTTTGTGACCATTAATCGTTTCCTTAGAGGATGACAAATGGACAAACCATGCAGCTGCAGCTCGCAGCATTCTGAAAAGTTCCAATGTTTTTCAACTAAGTGCACCTGGAAAATGCATGCGCTTTGTGCACAGCTTGCACAACATTTGCGCATCACTCCCATATGTGCATCGTGCAAAATGCGCGCCTCCTTTGCAAATGACAAACTTACGCCCTAAGCTTATTGGCATTTCTTCCATGGCTCACGATTATCACCCACATTTTAATAAAACTATAGTGCTAGTTGTGTTTATTTATGACTGTAGTTTATGTATATAATAAATTACATAAAAAAAATATATTTATTTCACTTCCCTACAAAATCATCTCAAGTAATGACTTTGCAAATAGAGCTACTTAATTCTTCTGGTGAAAATATTCCGCAATATTTATCCCATAGAAAAAAAAAATATATATATATATTGAAATGTCAACATTTTCTGTAATTTAACATTATTTTTCAGGCACCCGAGTTGTCAAAAAAAAGTTAAACAATGTTTTTTTTTTTATTTTTTTTTTTTTATACAGTGCAGTATTTTTGCTGTAATTGATTTACAGTAAGTTACTGGTGTACTGCTTTCAGTAAGTTACTGTAGATTCTACAGTAAATTTTTCACAGTGAACCAATTAGTTTGCACGTTTACATGCATCGATTTCTGAGAAAATATCTGTGACTGGACATTTCAATTTAAAACTGCAGTAAAATGTTAAAGAAGCGACATAATTTGACTTTAATTAATAGTTTGATTAAAAGTGCAGCACTTTTTTTCCGCTGAGCTCGGATTGCTAAATATTCACTACAATTTGCTAGATGTTTGTATCCAAACCCTCTTTTATTTTTCAAAAACTTTAAGTAAATGAATAGTATATTAATCTGAATAATATTGCAAATTATATAAAGTTATTTCTAAAGAAAGAAAAAAACTATTATTATATGTGCATTTAGGGACATTTTGTCTTGAAAATGTTGACTTAGAACAGAACCAATACATATGTCTGTCTGTCTGTCTGTCTGTCTGTCTGTCTGTCTGTCTGTCTGTCTGTC
>CAIGQZ010035043.1:14922725-14936801 GCA_903798205.1 Danio tinwini | reverse complement strand
ACACACACACACACACACACACACACACACACACACACACACACACATACGTCTGCATACACATTTATATGTATATGTATATTAAGGTAAATTCAATTTTAGCCCAATGTTTCAGCTTAAAAGTCTACTTTTTCCCTCTCTAACCACCAAAAATCCTGTTTTAAATTCAGGTGCTAAAACAACGCAGACAGTGCATGAAAACAAACATCACTTTCATTGGGCACTATTCATTCTTACTGAATTCCCCTCGAGCGTTTTTGCAACAAGACAAATGTGTGTATCATTGCCAGAAATGTGTGCAGCATTCACAAAGGTGGTCGCTCAAGTAACACGTGCAGTCATTTCTTTAGAGAGTTGACCAAGTACATATTTTCCAGAAGTTTCATTACAGAGTTTTTTATTTTTATTTTTGATGAAACAGTGGTCCTTGGTGATAAATATTATGCAAGTCAATGGCAAACATCCTTTTGAGGATACAAATAAATACATGTGGCTCTTGACAGTACATTGAGGTCTTATAAAACAAAACAGTCAGTCACTGGAAGAAACATTTTTTTTACTAATTTATTACCTTTCATCCACAGCTTTGGAAAACTGAGACTTTGGTACTGAAATATTGTTTCTTTTTTACAGACCTATTATTTGCTGCATAACACTTTTGAATAACTAGTCTTGAAGGCTAGAATATTTACTTCACAATTATGTGAAAATTATTCTGTTCTCTCATTCCAAAAAAAACATTACAATGATTTACATTTTGCTAAGTCTGTTTTGGGTCAAAATATTATACTGAATATATAATATATTGTACTGAAGAAAATTAAAATCACCCACTTCTGGAATTGCAAGTAGATGATTAAATTAACTAGAAATGTTCATTTTGGGTTAAACAATCACTGTCAATGGATTGTAGAGACACTATCCAAGATAGGAAGGATATCGACATGCATCTTTATTGTTGAGGGAGCATTGCTTGTTTACTTATTTGCATTCTTTAAAATCGAGGACAGATGAGGGGAAAGAGAGCCCAGCACACAGACGAGTGTAACTGCGTTGTTTACAGAAGATATGATCTGCAAAGTGAGCGCCGCCTGGAAAGCAACTCCAAACGGACAGGAATGCAAAAGAAACCAAGACACTGCTTTCACCCTTTGCCAACTAAGAGAATAAATTAGAAATTATACCATCCATCCATCCATTTTCCCCTGCTCTGATTTGCACATCTACAATCTCTCTCTATCAATTTTTTTTTCCTGCACATTGTTTTTTTTCCCCACCATCAGCCAATCTATCCATCTGTCTCATTTCCTATTTAACAATCTCCTGTTTTTTTTTTTCCTTTTTCTTTTTCTGACGCCTTCTTCAGCTCAACCTCGTTCTCTTTACTCTCATCCCTTTTTTTTTCTCTCTTGTCTGAAATTGGGAACAGAGCAGCTGGTAATTGAAGATCATTGTCTCTCTCCGGGCCCTCAGGATTTGCAATGCTTTTTCACCATAGCTCATCTGTGTGAGTATTCTCAGCTCACTGGCCAATTTTGGCCTCTCTTTTTTTGTTTGCTTTTTTCCCCATAAACTCTGTGAGCCTTTTCAAAATTGGATTTTCATTTAAGAGAGCCAAGCGTATTGTGTTTATGCCACCGTCTCCGTCTATCGCGCACGATTCCTCGCCTCTTTTCATTCTGTGTCTCGTGCTTATTCTCTAAGCATGGCTCATTTTGTCCTTTGCTCAAATCTTTACATGTCTGGTGCTCTTCTATTTCTTATGTAAGTTCTTTCAGGCATGCGACAAAGTGAGGATCGGCGTAAAAACAAACGGTGAACAGATTGAGAAGGAATATGATACCTGCCATCTAAAAAGTGTCTTTCTTTTTGAATGAATAGCAGGGTACAGCAGAGCTGTCGGCTCTGTGGGATACAGGACTCATTTGATTGTACTTTCTCATAAAGCTGTAAATGGCAATGAAACCACCAATGCAAAAAATGTTTCTGAGGCATAATGTTATTAGAATGTCATCAGAATAAAGCCTTAAAAATGTAATAATAATATTAATAATCATTAATAATCATTAATAATAATAATAATAATAATAATTATTATTATTATTATTATTATTATTATTATTATTGTTGTCCAACTAAACCATAATCACTTGGATTAGTCTGGAACAGAAAAAAATATCCAGTAAGATTTCAAGTTGGTTAACTGTCTAGTATAAGTTCAATGTGTGCTAGCAATAGTGTCAGAATATCAGAAAAGATATTATATCAGCTCTTTACTAAAAAAAAAATTGCATAAATCCGATAATTGTGCATTTCTAATTTGTGTGGGGGGTGCCAAAACTCTTTCTTATAAAGGGCCAAAAACCAAACTTGATTAAGGCTAGTGGGCCAAAGGTAATTATAGTTGCCCTGACTAATTTCCTAATTCATTTATTATTATTATTATTAATATAATTAATTTATATTAACTAATATAGTACACATATATATATTTTTTTAATTTTATAATTAATGTATTACAGTAAAAACAAAAACGGTCTCATTTATAATAGAATGGAGTTACAGCTTTTTTCTAGATTTGCTTGCTGGTGTCTTCTGAATATTCCTCTATTTGTCGAAGTAGAAGTGAAGCAGTCAGTCAAGTTTACACTATATTGTAAATTGATTTCCACTTTAATGGCATGTTTTATCTTGGAACATCACTGTGTCTGACGTCACGGGGTGTTTCCGTTCCCTTAGCTGAACTGATACAGTGGAAGTACAGTAATGGACTGAACACGGAGACTTGAAAGCTTGATTTAATCCAATGCGTAAAGTTGTGGACGTGGAGCGGTTGCAAATATAAGCACCAAAGTTGTGTCTAATATTATACATTTGCTATTTTTTAGTTTTTTAGTTTTAATACCTTTCAATTGATGCACTCAAAACTTATTTGCAACATTTAATTGAAACATTTGAGTTCAGTTTGTTTTTTCTTAGCTTAGAAATACCCCCCCCCCCCCAACCCTCTTTATCATTTTCACTCTCTTCTCAAATGGGATGGTGGGCCAAATCAAAGGTTAATGGGCCAACTTTGGCCTATCGGCCCTACTTTGGGCATCTCTGGTTTATGCTTTAGCAGATATTTGTAACATTTTAATTTTAAACTATTTAATTGTTTAATGCTTTAAATAAGTTAATAAATTTGTGTTGGAAGAACATGAAGGTATTGTGTGGAACCCATCATTTTTTACAGTGTGTATACTGAAAGCTATACTGTAAAGGATACTGCAGAAGTATTTTTTATATTCAGTTAATTTATTAGTTCCTGTATTGTAATTATTCACTATATTACCATGTGCATCTCAAATGTTAGTAGGTTTCTGTTTTTGTGTCATATTCTTAAATAGAACAGTTTTAAAATACCTTCTTTATATTTTAATTTGTTTCAAAATGTATTTAATCCTGTCATGGTAAATTTGAGTTTTCAGCATCCATTACTCCAGTCTTCAGCTTGAAATCAGTTGTACTGCTTAACAACAACAACAAAAAAATATCATATCTGATTAAATTATTGTATCCTTGCCAAATACAACTACATAAAAAATGTTACCAGAAAAAGTGTAACCTCAATGTGCCTTACATTTATTTATAGTGTTTCATTTTAATTTTACTGACATATTGCACTTGAAAGACTACAGTAGATCAAATATCAATGTGAATTTAAAGAGAGACCGGACAGGACTCATGTTCAGGGTATGTAATGTCTATCCTCTCTCATTATTGATCACCTGACATCCTCATGCATTTGCACATTTAAAGCAGCAGTGGGCTTAATTATTCATAAGAGCCTGGGTAATTGCATGTCACTTTAACAGTGTGTTTTATTGCTACAAGTGTAAGGGTTTTCAAATGCACCATTTGATTTAGAGACTGCTGATGACAGAAGGGAGAGAATGGAACGGGTGAAGCCTGTGAACAAAGGCAGTTTATCTGAAAATATACACTTTTTTTTGTTCATCAAGGGATGATCTAGATATGTTCATCAAGCTAAGTCATAAGAAGGTAATTTGAAGCTCATCTTCTGATCATGTATGTGATCATTTTGGTGCACAAAGCAATACAAGCGCTCCGTTACTATCAGCACAATGACATTCTTTTGCAGTGATTTTTATACCCTCATTATCCTGTCTCTTTTGATAGTTCTATTTCTATCTGAAACCCTGCTTTTGTAGACAGGAAATATTTATATTGTCAAGCCAAAAAGCTTTTTTTACATGACAATGCCACAAGGTAACAATAGTAATCAAAACAGAATAAAATAGGCTTAGTTTTAATGTAAGTTGTCAACATTTAAAATTGGTTTTCTGATTAGTCCAGTTGTCCAAACACAAGATAATTTGGTATTTTTTTATCAGGGTCTCTGCGGGGTCCTAAAAAGTCTTAAATCGTCTTAAATTTCAAAAACAAAAATGTAGGCCTTGAAAGGTCTAGCAAACAGCCTTCATCTTGCCTTTACATTGTTTTCTATTTGCCACAGACAGACAATAAACTGGGACAGTGTTTAGAACTTTAAAAGACATAGTGTGGCACATTGGTGCTTTTCGTCTCATGTGTGACCCTCTCTGAGCCTTTCAGATCTCTCCACGAGCAATCGTGTGGGTGCGGATACATCTGTACCAGTTCTGCTACTCAAGTGTATTCCTGTTGTTGACTTGGTGTTATTGTATTGGATGTTCTTCTATCTGACCTCTGTGGATATGAGATACAAATCAATTGGGTGGAGTTCCAGAACATACCCACCTATTCCATAATCACCATTTACCAACGCCAGCTCAAAGGTTTTAGGAACCTAGACTATACATGGCCACTTAAGGTTTCCTGTAGTATCTGACAGCAAGATTTTAGTAGCAGATCTTTCAGGTCTTTTAGGTTATGAGATGGAAGAGATGTGGATCAAACTTGTTTTGAGATCTGGAGGTTAAGACAAATAGCTTATCATCTCTTCATCAACTTCAAACTAATCATTATGTTCATTAAAACTTTCCTGAACAATGTGTGTAGTGTGGACATTAGTGCCATGAATAGATGTACCTGGTTTGTAACAATGTGTTTAAGTAGGTAGCATCACAATCCCTCCATTGGCTTGTCAATAATGCCATAATTTCGCCAGGTAAACAGAGCATATGCACAAAGTCGTCCATGTGATGTAAAAGACAATGGGACTCATTGGAACAGGGGACCTTCCACTGCTCCAATGTTTGGTTTTAGTGCTCGACAATCAATTGTAGTCACTTTGGACATTGACAGGTGTGATCACAGGCACTCCAATTGGCCTGCAAAACATTCCCTTTTCTAACAATTATTGAAATGTGTCATAGACCTCATGTTGGCTTTGAACAAACAAAATAGCATTTGTTTTTTTCAACCAATAATGGACACCAAATAACCTGGTACCAGTTAGTGGTTTGTCCCTGTTGATCACTATTGGTAAATTTGCAAGATGGTTGATCAGCAGTAACTCACCAGCCTTGCCATTTCATGAAATCTCTGACCCATTCATCTTGCCATAACAAACTTTGACCCACTCACCTTGCCAGAACAAACTTGACCCACTCACCTTGCCAGAACAAGCTTTGACCCTCTCACCTTGCCAGAACAAACTTGACCCACTCACCTTGCCAGAACAAACTTTGACCCACTCACCTTGCCAGAACAAACTTTGACCCACTCACCTTGCCAGAACAAACTTTGACCCACTCACCTTGCCAGAACAATCTGACTATTGAAAAAAAGTTGCTCATATCTTGATTATGATTGTTTCTTACTATGCAAACTATTCAGACCTTATGTGCCTTTTTTGCGAGCTAATGTTTTGGATCTCTGATGCAGTTTTAACCAACAATTTATGTATATTCTGTAGCCGATTTTTTTTAGAACTATTGTAGACTATGGACATTAGCTCAGTGAAAGAATTGCAACACTATGTCATAATTTCGATACAAAGCATGAGAATATATGCTTCTCTTTCCAGCTCCACATATAGCACGTGGTGAAAGACTGCTGCCAATTTATTTATATATATTTTTTCATCTTCTGTAGACCCTTAAAAAGAACGTTTTGGCATTTGAACGTAACCCCCCAACACCCTTGTACTTTTCATTCAGCGTGTTCATTAGTCTTCTCCGCTCATTATTTCCTCACGGTACCTCTCTATACACTGGACCCCGAGCATACATGGCAAGCTGAGGCGCTGTGTCTGGCCTGACAGTTTGGTTTGACTGGCTTTTGACGGCCGGTTCATTTAGTCTCCTCTGAGCAGTGGGCGAGACAGAGGAACCTGGCCATTTTGCTTGCTTGTCAAATCTGCCAATGTGAAGACAGTTTAAATGAGGCAAACCTGGGCAATGTGCCGACTGCAGGACACAGAGAGAAAACTAGAGAGAGGGAGAAAAGGAGGTTTCAGGGGAGAGAGTGAAGAAAAGTAAAGATCGCCCCCTTCATCCTCTAAGCAAATCATTCTCGGCTTCTGAGGTGACCAATTGCCTGTTGTGTTGTGAGATAAGAGTTCTCAGGTTTTTAAGAGGACTTTTAACATGTCAAAGCTTGCTATGTGTGCACAAGGGTTAAGGCTGAGCAAACACTGTGCAAATTACATTTCAGTCCAGTGCTCGCTTTTCATACACAAGATCAGTCAATGTGGAATAAATTATACAAGGTTCAAAGGGGACCACATTGCAAATTTGCTATTTAATTATTTAAATAAACATGGAAATAACAATTCCATTTTTAAATGTAATTTATTTTAAAACAGGCGCATGGCGATTAAATGAATCATGCTGGGAAACAAATTCTACCAGGTCGCTGGTTCGAGCCTCGGCTGAGTCAGTTGGCGTTTCTGTGTGGAGTTTGCATGTTCTCCCTGTGTTCGTGTGGGCTTCCTCCGGGTGCTCCAGTTTCCCCCACAGTCCAAAGACATGCAGTACAGGTGAATTGGGTAGGCTAAATTGTCCGTAGTGTGTGTGTGGATGTTTCCCAGAGATTTCCCATTTATATGAAGTTGATATTGTGATGCTGGTCTTTAAAGTACTTTTTTGTGTAAAATTCATTTAAACTTTAGTGTTTATGAATGTTTTTTAAATAGTTTCACAGATTTTTTTTTCTTAAAAAAATTAACTGTGTTGGTCTGACCCTTTAAAACCGCCTCAGATTCAAATGTAGCCAAGTGTCTAATGTTGCCCACCCCTGCTTTACATTGCTGTGTATATTACATGAGTTCAACCTTGGTGAA
The DNA here is from genome assembly GCA_903798205.1 of Danio tinwini. NCBI lineage: Eukaryota > Metazoa > Chordata > Actinopteri > Cypriniformes > Danionidae > Danio > Danio tinwini. Next base: position 14,929,531 of record CAIGQZ010035043.1, on the reverse strand, counting down.
CATAAATACTTCTGTCATGAATCTGCAAACAAAATATAGATATATTAAAATACATTTTAATACATACGCTGTTAAATATTGTAAATACTATTGTCATGTTGGCAGTTGCATGAAGTACTGTTATACTGTTATACTGTTAATAATGAGTGATGTTCATTCATTGCTTATACAGATGCATTGTTATGTGTCAATTTGGTCTTCACTGTAGTCTTCACTGTGTATTGAAAAGCTGTAATTTTTGTGTGTAAAAATATTAACTTTCAAGATCTTACCAAACTGTCAAGCCCTTTTCAAAAGTTTCGGCACAACTATTTTCTGCTTATTCAGGTGTTGCATGTTTGCATTCGCACACGCCGCCTTTACACAATGTGACTAATTGTGTAGATGAGAACACTGTCACTCAAAGAATTGCTTTGTTCTCTGAGAGACAGAAAGTGTTTTGATTGTTTAACAATCCTGTCTATGACAGATGTTGACTCTTGCTGCTTAATCTGTCTGTTAAAGCCTCTTAAAACAAAACCTGTAGATAAAAAAATATATAAAAAAAACTTTTTTATTAAGGTCACACTTGTCATCCACAAAATACTGTAAAATTAGTGCCAATCAAATGATACATCAGATTAGTATTTATTTACTTTTTTAGCAAACACAATTTACATGCCATCACAGTTTGAAGTAATCCCTCCTGGATTGTGTTTACAAGTTTTGTAGTTGCCAGCATACAGTAGTTTAACAATTAATAGTTAAGTATATAGTTGCAATGACTATTCACAAACAACACCACAAAACTAGGTGGTTTGTCTTACAGCTTACAAACTGTTACACTTAAAAAAAATGCTGGGTTATCATAACCCAATATTGGGTCAAATATGGACAAATATTGAGTTATTGATTTTTTAAATTGGATTAAAATTATACATTTAAACCACATTGTTGAGTTTGTCCATATCTAACCCAATGTTTGGTAATTAAAACAAAATATTTTAGACTGTATTAATATGACATACAGTTTAACATGACTTTAATGACAACATTAACGGAAGTGTTTTGCCGAATCTGTGGTCATTAGTGATTCATACAGTGCAAATCTGCGGTTGCCTTTTTTATGGTTCACCCAAAAGCGAATGTTTTCTACTCTGCCTATTCATTTTAAGTGGATGCAACCTTTTACAACTTTATTCATTCACATCCATGGTAGGAAAAATGCTGTGGGAGTCAATGGCTCAAGTTTCCAACATACTTTAAAATCTCTTCTTTTGGGTAACGCAAAAAACTCAAGCAGATCTGAAACAAATGAAGGATGAGCAAATGATGAGAAAATGTAGAGATGAACTATCTGTTTAATCATGCGGCACATAAGCTGCTTAGCACTGTCACCTCACAGCAAGAAGGTCCCTGGTTTGAGTCCTGGCAGGGCTAGTTGACATTTCTGTGTAGAGTTTGCTTGTTCTCCCTGTGTTAACGTGGGTTTCCTCTGAGTGCTCTGGTTTCCCCCACAGTCCAAAGACATGTGCAAGACAAAATTGGCTGTAGTCTATGAGTGTGTGTATGTGTGAATGTGAGTGTGTATGGGTGTTTCCCAGTGCTGGCTTGCAGCTGGAAGGACATCTGCTGCATAAAAAAATATGCCCCTGATATATAAGGGACTAAGTTGAAGAAAAATAAATGAATGAATATCCCTTTATCTCTTTAAATTAGTAGTTTTTAGTCATGTGACCTGTGCGGTGTCCTGGCGGGCAAAAAATTGGGCCATAATGGCAGCTAATGGGATCTCCATAGAAACACAGCTCAATCTGGTCATTTTCCATCTCTTTCAAGCAACAAATATTTGGATCACATGTCAACAAAACAAATATGATCACACACCATATATTGTGGGCACTTGCGATCCATATATATTTGCAAAGCTCAAATTTGACTCCAATCCTCAGCCATGCTGGTCATTGATTACAGCGTTAACGCACGTAAATGTCTGCTTTCATATTTGGGGTCAACTTCTTTTGCTTAGATTAATATTTGCTGATAGCCAACATCTATTGCTCACTTCTGCTATTTGTACTTTTGCATTATCTTATCGCTATATCTTTTTGCACAACAATCATTTGGCTTTTTGGCTAAAAAAGAGAAATCACTCAGTTTCTTACTTGGCGGTTAGCGTGAGAAAGTGATGTTTTGCCCACCAGGGGGGTGTTATCCTAAGGATATGATATCACATGAAAACTATCAATAGTTATGATGACTGACTATTTAGTTATTTCAACAATGCATCATACAGTGCTTTAGCAAATACACCGGATGTGACCATTGTTTCTCATGTTGTCTACGCCGGACATGGCAATGTTAAAAAGTTCCAAATAATCATATTGTTCTAAATAATTGTTACAGATTTGTCGCTATAATATTTTTGTCTTTGCCTTGACACGGTGTTGACACAGCATCAAACAGCCAGTTACAACATTGTTCGGGAAACGCACCCCAGGATGTGACTGCCAGCGTTGAAATTCAGCTCCTCCTGCCCTCTTCTTCCTTTAACATCCATTAGTCGCCCCAGGGGAGTCTGACCTTCTCTTGTGGGTCAGGTAACCAAAGGGCCACAGAGATAGAGGAGGGATCACCTGGCTGGCTGTGTGCTCCAGCGGGCAGGTGTACAGCAGAGGTCTGAGGATACCTAAGCTTAATCTAATCTCTCATCTCCTAATGAGTCATCCAGTCTGCTCTCATAGTGTGGGGCCTTTTGTGAAGCCGGGCCTAATTACCTCTCGCCCGGTTAGCAGCGAACAAGAGTCTGTGCTTCTGAAGGAACCCGATCGGGGAGAAAATGCCCGCCTCTCAGTTTAGCCGCTCAGGAATCCCGTTTCTCTGGTGCCGCTCTCCGTCCGTCCCCGATAGCGGAGCATAGAGGAGTCTATTGTTCCCGCAAAGGCAAGATAGACGTGTTTGATCCAATAATGTGGTAAATCAAGAAAAAGGACACCACATTCCCGCCACTGGACCTATTCTTTCTTAAACTAAGCTACCTTTACAAGTTTCAAAAGATTAAGAGTGAGACCCTCAGAAAATAAATAGCTGGAAATCATGTGCTATCACATTTATTGGTCTGAAAGACGTCTTTATTAACTGAAGGCGGTTTTTACCTGCAGATATAAAATGTGTTGTTTGCACTGGATATTATTAGAAGAGATGTGTGCAAACTGTTGCGTTATGCGAGTGCTTGCTTCCTGTTGATGTTGGAGTTAAAGTGTTCGATTGAATTATTCTACATGCTTTTTTTTAGAATAATTAAGATATATTTTTAAAGCTCGTCCTATAGGGGATCATTGTGTAACCTTAGTGTTGTTTTTAAAACTACGTAAACAAGACAAAAAATTATCTGTGTGTCTTTCTGGCTATCTGAGCATGTTTCTATACACACATATGGATTTAGCATTTGATTGACTTTTATTGTTGGAACTAAACACATTTGTTGTAGTCCAAAAAAAAATAAAAATCATGCATTAAGTTTTGTTAGGAACTTTCTACTTACAGGTATTAAGTATGCCATGCATAAAAATATTGAATGATTTATACTATTCAACACAATTGAATTATCAATGTAGCATTAATTATATTGTATGCACCAAAGACCAGCTAGGGAAGTGCTATGCGGGTTAACCTCACTCCTCTGACCTCAAAAAGGTGCTCTAGCGACAGACGCTAGAGGCCTTAAAGTGCATCCCAAATCGCATACTTATGCACTATTCTATGCCATTTTGTAGTATAAGTAGTGTAAGTTTACACTGAAATCAGGGAAATGGTTTGAAATTTAGATTAGTAAAAAAAAAATGTTAGTGTTCCATTTAGGATGACACTACATACATTTATTGCATAAGTGCATAGTGTGCCATTTGAGAAGCAGCTATGGTCTTTAACTTTCTTGTTAGAGCAACCAAGTCTCATGCAAAGAATCGGCGGTTCCATCCCAGCTCAGTCTTGGATGGGTGCGGTAGGACCGGTGGGTTACAGATGACGTTGACGCGCACCTCTCAAAAAATGTAACGCTTACGCGTAGCGCAAGCTCTGTGATTGGTCGGCTTGGTAACGCTGACGAGTGTGGGCGCCCGATGCAGCAAGTGTTTACAAGTGTGGAGTCCCGTGAAGGAGCTCCGGATGGAGACTGTTGTTTTGTGCTTACCTTATGATTAAAGTTGTTGCACGTCTGCTGGTTCCCGCCTCAAAATTAGATAATTTGAGCCACTTGTACATTAAGGAAGTGTTCAGAAAAAACAGAACACCAGCGAAGAAACTCGACACACAGAAACATAAACACCTACTGCCAGCTAGCGTTTCGGAAGTGTTTTGCAGAAAAAAATGAAACAGGGTGTAGAAGTATAAATGCACGGCTACGCGCAAGACATACGCCGTGGGTTACGGCGATCACTTGACGCAAAAGTATAAACCAGCCTTAAGCCTTACTCTGACCTTAAAAGGAGCTCTAGCGACAGACGCAAGAGGCCATGGTCTTTAGCTTCCTTATAAGAGCAACCAAGTCCCATACAAAGAATCGCTGGTTCCATCCCAGCTCAGACCAGGTTAAGTGCAGTAGGACCGGTGGGTTACACATGGGGGCTCTTCCGGGATGGGTGTGAGGTTTAGAAGGGTAAGTGTAACAGAGGCCAGCTAGTGAAGTGCTATGCGAGTAAACCTTACTCCTCTGACCTCAAAAGATGCTTTAGCAACAGACTCTTGAGGCCATGGTCTTTAGCCTCCTTGTTAGAGTAACCAACTCCCATGCAAAGTATCGCCAGTGGGATCCCAGCTCAGAGCGGGTTTGGTGGGTTACATGTATATTAGATAACATTTCATCTACCACTGTTTGATTAAATGCATCCAGAATTGAATGCATTGTAATGTTAAATTCCTCAATCATTTTATTTGTCTGTTAATTACTAGATATCCTTCATTAGCTAAAAAGCTATAATATATATTTAAAATCAAAACTGATTATACAATATTATTTTCAAGAAAAACACCATCTTAAGCAAACATTTATTTTCTGATACGCTACTATTATATTTATTTATTTATTTATTAGTCAATTTTCATGTCAATATTTGTTGAAATTTCAAGATAATAATATCTATATTCAGTCTGGATTTTATTTTAATTTTCAATGACGTTCTCATTTGTGTTAATTAGTTCTCACTTTTCTTGTAAACTTTAATTTAGTTTATTACAAATTTAGTTTAGAAATGTAACCCCTAAAACTATATTTGACATTGTGCCTTGGCAAACTTGTCATCCATTTTTTAGTTTTATTAAAATTTTCATGAGATGATTTATAACATGTATATTTATTTATAAGTGTTTTCCTATTATGTTGTTTTTACTTATCATTTATTCATGATAGTGAAAAGTGTGGAATAGTTTTAGTTTATATTAACAACACAGAGGCATTCATTAGCTGTTATTCTTCTATTTTATTAAATTCTTTGCATTAATTTAATTTAACTTAGAACCCTTTTTAATAGTTTTAGTTATAAAACCAGGACATTTCTTGTTACTCGCTTTAGTTAATTTGTGGTTTTAGGGTCATGACCACACTATCACCCTAGCTGACTTTACCGTAAAGTGAATATGCAAGTCCTGTATTTTAAGTGAAACTTAGCAATTGTTAGATTTTTTTTTTCAGCCACTTACTTTCCTGGGGTCTCATTAGTGAGGACTGGTTCCCTGTTAATTAGCTGCTATATAAAGATCACACAGTCTAATTTTCTATATTAAAATACTTTAATTACAGTGGAGGGTTCTGGTGGATAGATTGGGCAAGGACATTATATGCATTATTTACATGAAAGTGCACAAACATTTTGGGTATACAATTTTCTGCAGCGCGCACACACACTGCTCAAAGACACACACACATCAAGCTCACAGCATGGTGTTTTTTGTAGGAGATTTACTCTTTAGCCTCGGAGAGTGGTGGCTATTTTGAAATGTTGTTACCTGCAAGGTTTAAGTAAGGTTTGGTTCATCCTTTAAGTGATTTGACTGCTCTCTTCAGCTTATAACATCTCACAATGTACCACCTAAAGTGCCAATACACTCACAACAATATTTTTTATTTCATTTTTTTTAGAAGGGTTATTTGTATTGTGGACGGCTGAGCTGGACAGACTGAAGAAATAAGTAGCCAGAAAGAAGTTATTTAACTTTTTCGTTTAATTAATTTAGTTTGACAGAATATTTAGAATAACAGAATATTGGGGTTTAGAATAACAGAATATTTATTTATTTAATGATTTGAAAGTTAAATAAAAAACAAATAAATAAATAAATAAATAAATAAATAAATGAATATTGATAATCTATCATCATCATCATCTCATCATCATCATAAAATATTATTATTTATTCATTCATTAATTTAATGCTTTTTTATAATACATTTGTATAGAATAAATATACGAATAAATACATGGTGTTATGGTATTTAACAATTAATATTATTTATTTATTGATTCATTTATTTATTCATGTATTTATTCATTTAATGCATTTATATAATACTTTCATTTATACTTTATAATACTTTTTACTTTATGCATGGTACAGGAAATATGTTTTGTATATTTTTGAAATACTTCAAGAGTTCATACTTAGCTATAATGATTGATTATAAAGGGAAGTTTGAGCTAAGGTAGGTCTCGAGAACTCGAGCTTGTTAATAGTGAATGCAAATTATGAATAACTATGGGGGGAAATATTGTTGATTAATCGCTGGTCTATCGTGTCGATTTGGTTTGATTGATTTACTTATGTTACATGTT
>CAIGQZ010035043.1:14885411-14899866 GCA_903798205.1 Danio tinwini | reverse complement strand
TATAACTGTGGCTAAGGAGAGCAAAAGGAGGTCAGCAATGTCGTAATGTTTCTGCTGGAGAAAAATAGACTTACAAATGTAATTTCCTATACCCTCTGCCTCAAAGGAATGAGCGAATGTTGTTACATTGGATGGTAACTCCTTTTGTTTTGCTCCAAGTAGGCCAAGATAAAATACCATGAACAAACATGTATGAAAAAAAAACAACAACACTAGCATTCTCTCTTTATTTATCACTCTCTGTTTCTGCTCCAGTGGAGGCATGTTCCCGCAATATGAATCCTTTTATCACAATTTAGTGTCTGCTGGGGTGTAATGAAAATTACGATAGTGCACGGCCTAGATGCTCCATTACTTCCAGCCAGTGGGACGGATTTCAAGTAAGACATCTTTTATGTGTAAAGGGGGGCTGTGTATTGATTTCAGGGTTAAACCGGTAGGGCTCAAACTAGTTGACCGAACAGCACGTCTCCATCGTCATCCATCCTATCCTGCTGGTCCTGGGGGAGATGAGAGGAAGAAATGAGCAGGAAGAAGGTGGAGGGAAAGGGGACGGAGGAGTAGTTTTCCACCCTAATCTGTTTACTTTGCAATTTGTGTTTTCAGAGTGCGGCCATTCATTCTGCTTAGCGTGACACATCTTGTGCACGAGATACATCGCCTGGAGGGAGAGTGGGAAGAGAGGGAGAGAAACCATTAGACTCAGCTGTGATTATTGTGCATTAATGAAAGCTCAGAGACACTTGCGCAAGAGCAGAGGGATGCATGATATTATATTGATCTACCGTAGCTGGGATTTCCAAATAAATGAGTTCCCCTCCATATAGTAGCGTACCGTCTTCTTGACACTCTTAAGAACTAACTAAGCCTCGCATTGACTGTTTTCCCAAGAGGGAATCATTGATCATCGCGCTGCTCTCTCTTTTTGCGGTGTTAGTTGGCTGCTGACAAAATGCATGTTAAGAGCTGATGCACAAATGTAATATATCTGTGTTCTTATATTCCCCTGGTTTCTATTAAAACCCTGGAAGCTGCGTTCTCAGGGTTCACTGGGATTTGAGTTTGTAACTATGCTGTTACCACCCTGCTTCAGCGATAATGGCTGTACCCTTGAGCCAGAAATGGTAAATCTTTGTTTCAAGCAGAAGGGTTGTGCTGTCACTTTTTCACCAGAATGCATGCTCACATTGCAGTTGTATCAGTAAATTATTATTTGTTCCCTTAAAGGAGGGACATTTGGACATTTTTCACATATTAAAATATTTCTATTCCAGTAGATGCTATCACTGAATGCAAGCCATTATCGGTGTAAATGATGGTGCTTACACTATTGATATTCTATAGTTACAATGGAGTACTCAACTTTTTCCAGATTTAGGATGATTATTTTGTGTCTCCAGAATGTGTCTGTAAAAAAATATTATAATTTTATTATTATAGCTTTCAGAATATTGGAATTTTCTGCTCTGAACACAATGTAGCTGTTTTAGTGGCCTGTGCCTTTAATGCTAGTTCTCCCCGCCCACCGTTCCCACATGCCTGTCAGAGTGTGCCTCAATCTCCGCCTCAGCTGCATCAGATAAACAGCACAGTGACAGACATGAAGGAAGCAGATCTCGCATGACGATTGTGAGAAATACTACAGTAAGTACTTTCCCAATAATTATTTGATGTATTTATTGTGGAGTTAATTCAAGCCTTTCTGCAACGATGAGTCACACACAGTGTTGTTACAAAGTTCACACACTCACACACAGACACACACAGTGCGCGTGTTTAACTTTGCACTGTTTTGCACAGGAGAGGATACACGTTAATATCCACTGCTGTATAAATATATGTTATGTTAATGTACAAAATTAACCTGATTTAACATCCACAAATTGGGATTGAAGCGTCTTTTATAATTGTTCTGACACTCGGCTGTGGTGATAAAGTAAAGATGGTAAAATTGCTGTAATTTATTACAAACATGCACTGTTCGATTGATCACATTTGATGATGATTGATGATCACAGAGAGTTGAACAGATCTTTCAATCACAGTTGTTTACGCACATCCTGTCTTGTTGATATGATTATACGCGTTACTCTGGAGACATGTTATTACCCGGCTGTCAATCACATGGGTGGGCGGGGAAACCACACTCCTACATCAAGTTGCGGTGGGCCTCAAAATAGGAGGGATTTGGATCCTATTTTAAATTTCTATTAGGATCCAACTATTAGTTTCTATCACTCCAATATGACTGGACATACTATACCTGCACACAGTTCTGTCCAAACAGCTTACAAAAGATGATTTTTATCATAGGTGTCCTTTAAATGAAAGTTCACCCAACAATAAAAAAAAGTACCTCGTTGACTCTACATCATGTAATTTTAAACCTTTATGCGTTTCTTTCTTTTGTTAAACACAAACGTGGACATTAATGTCCACAGTAGGATGAAATATACTAAGAAAGACAAAAGGTTTCATCAACCAGCGTGCTGCAACGTATCTTCTTTTATGTTCAAAAGAACAAAGACACTCACATAGGTTTTGAACAAGCGGAGGATAAGTATATGGGGACAGAATTTTCATTTTTGGGTAAACTATCCTTTTAAGCCCTGCCATGTGACAAGTAAATCAGTCATTCATTTGTAATTGAGAAAAAAAAAAAAAAAGCTCTAGAGAGCAGTGCACGTCGGACAGTTTATCAAAGATGTACCGCTGGATCACGTCTCACTATAGTTGTTCAAGTTGATATTGAATTAATCTTGTCTCTATGTAACAACTCTTTGGTCTTTTGAATCTATCAGGTAATGTCACAGCATAAGTACACTGCTTCAATCTTTCGCTTTCACGCTTTACTTAGTAATTTTAGCGAAAACCTCAGATATTGTTGGTTGGTTCCTGTTGGTTGTGCACCTTTACCAACCAAGTTTGACAACGCCATTATAGCGAGACAGATCATTATGCCTATTTATGCCAGAGTCTCGCGGAAAATGTGATTGACAGGTGGTAATTTGCGTGTAAATTATCTTTATTTATTTATGATTTGGTTATGGGTAAAACAAAGACCATGCAGGTCAGGTAGTTGAAGCGGTAGGGTACAAATTATGAATTTGTTTTGAATTAATTAATTATTCATAAATAATTATTTCACCTTGCCATCGTCTATTGCAATGTTAGACAATCGTTAGACATCGTACAATACCAAATTGGTCGACATCGCCCAACCCTAACAGCAGATTGTTACAATGCTGCCAAGGGGCACAAAGTGACGGGTATCAGTATATCAGCTCCTATTATTTGAATAATGAAAAGCCTTAAGAGCATTTTGTTAACCTTGTTAAATGTATGCTTCATCTTTGATTTCAAATTTTGAAGTATAATAAACAATTCATTTATTTAGACACAATCTGGTTTAAACCGAGCTCAAAGGAAGCATACTGTATAGGATAATACTATTATCTTGGTATTTTATTTATTTATTTATTTTTAAATATGCAATTTCATACAATCTCAAAGGTACTTTAAAAGGTCCTGTGAAGTGTTTTGAAATGTGCAGTTTTATTCAATGTTTGACAATCTCAACCAAAACACGAAGAGAGGGTGGGACATAGTGTAGCTGCTCCCCTTTCTCTAAAGCAGCCAATAGCATTTCGCTCTGCCAGTGAGAATGCTTGAGCTCAAGTGCATCAAATGAAAAGCCTTGAATGGAAGGGGCATGTCAGATACTAGAGAGCATTTGATTGGTCACAATTTGATGAGAAACTGAATTATGAGCTGCAAATTTTGTCACTGTGTTGGAGCACATTAGCTTATACATATCCAATGCAATTTCACGGCAATTCGTAACTTTTTGATTTAGTGGCTAATTCGTATGATCAAATTCGTACAAATTAGTATGATTTGCTTATCACCCAATGATGGTTGGGGTTAGGGTTGGGGTTAGGTGCCACGCCTCCTTTTTAAAATCGTACATTTTCGTATGACTGAACTCGTACGAATTAGCCACTAAACTGACAAAATGTAAAATACTTACGTTTCCTTGTGAGATCTGGCTGAGATATCCTAAAGATGAACAATACTGATACTAACATCTTAAACTTAATTTAAATTTTATGAGACCTTTAAGTATGGAAGTAAACTGCCAGTGACTGGTGGCAAGGGACTGTCTCAATGATTCACTGAATTACTTACTTACCTGATTCAGCCTAACCAGATTCATTCAAAAAGCTGAATCATTCAGTGACTAAAATACAGAGTTACTAAAAACAATCACCAATGGAAATATTGTCTCACATTTAAAGCAATGTTACCTAATTGTATTACTCATAAATGTCAAGATCCCATTTTCATTAGTGCTGATATTTGGGAAACACATCACTGCAAATTAAAGTCAAATTAATGTGTTAAATTGACAGTTCTAATAAAAAAAACTAAATATATAATACATTAAATGCATTCAAAATTCTTAATAATAGCATAAGAAAACAAAATAATTATAATACAACTTGTATTACCACAGTGAGGCATTGTGTAGCACGATCGTCTAACAGCAAGAAGGTCGCTGATTCGAGCCTCGGCTTGGCATATTTGTGTAGAGTTTGCATGTTCTCCCCATGTTCGCGTTGGTTTCCTCTGGGTGCTCTGGTTTCCCCCACAGTCTAAAGACATGCGGTATAGGTGAGTTGAATAAGCTAAATTGGCTGTAGTGTTTGTGTGAATGCAAGAGTGTATGGGTGTTTCCCAGTGATGGGTTGCGGCTGGAAGGCCATCCGCTGCGTAAAACATATGATGGATAAGTGGGCGACCCAAGAATAATAAAGGGATTTAGCCGCAAAGAAAATGAATGAATCATCTTCTATTATTTCTAGCATCTCAGTAGTTGTTGTTTGAGATGCCTTTTTAAAATTTATTTTGATTGTTTGTTTATTTTTAGATCATAGGATAGACATTTTGTGTTTGCTTCCAAAAAAAAAAGAGGAAATTATTTTTGAAAAGGCCTTTACTTTCAACCGAGACCCTTGATTTGCCTAAATTTAGATGTAAGGCTTCTGTCCTGGTCATTTCACTGATGTAGTTGTAAAAAGCTTCTGCCTTTTCCTGTCAACCTGAAAGTGACTTTTAGTATGCAGAATCACAGTGTACCAGTTTAGCGAAGACGTGCAGCAGAATTTTAATCAATTAATATCCCAAACAGAGGATCACAGATAGCATAGGCGCTGCTTAGAATAAGAGGGAGACAGAAATTAGACTGAGGACAAAAACAATTCTGCTTATTATTATGCACAGGTACGATTACAGTATGCAGAGCCACTGTCTGTCTTCCACATTTACACTCATACACACAACACCTGTGCATTATTATTATATCTACAGTATATATTTTTTGATCCCAGCTCCAACATGTCTTTGACAAGCCTGACGGTGATGTAAGGGGATGTGTGTTATCTGCTGACTTGTCGAGAATTCATAAATTTTTGAAAACAGATGAAAGTGAAGCTAGTTTAAGCCCTGGGGAGAACTGATGTCTCTAAGTGGATTCAAGGGTGTAGAAAACGTGAGAGCCTGGCAAGTTTGTCTAAAATGTGTGAACATTTGGTTGGAGTGTGTTATGTTGTGTACAAGGTATAGATGTATTTGTCCTAGATATATGTGTGTATGTTGAAAATGTTGTAGAGGGAAGTCCCTTTTATCACTGATAGAAGAGAATACAGTGGCCTCTGTCTTGTTCACTCTTTGTACAGTCACTTTTTTTAAAAATAGAGAATCATGATGCATAATATTATTAACAGAAAGGTCTGATAACATGTTAAAGGTACAGTAGGTGATCTGCCAGAATGCCAGTTTTAGCATAATAGCTTAGAAATGTTACATTCCTCCCCTGCCGTCCAAAGCCTTCTTAAGTCATGAACATGTGAATGTGCACTGAATTGATATAACACTAGATCATGTCATTCACCAGTTAGAAAACTCTGTGAACATATGCACTTTGTTCAGCGTATAGTTGTTGACAGTCCAACAGTTGCAGGAATTATATTTCCCCAAAACTGGCATTGGGGTAAAGTTGGCTTTATATCCGCACCATCGGACTTTCTCCTCAATAACATAATTTCATAAAAATGCTGTTTGCAAATTCTAAATAGTGAAATCATATAATCAGCCAATGACTATAAAATACAACATTGTTCACAGCCAATGAAACAGTGCTAATGTTGATTTGAAGTCATTGCTACACATTATTTCAGACCGAATATTCAAAGTAACGTAAGAGTGGGACCATGTCACAGGTTGTCACTGTTAAAAAATGAACGAATTTGCGAATATAAATCAAAGTTCACATCAGTAAAGCTGATTAGGCGTTAGACCGCTAATTACTTATGTTTCGTTATCAACTAAATCAAAATTAGATCAGAAAAAAATGAGTGCAAAAAACAAAAATATCTTTCCATCTTTTTACATTACACTTACTTTACAGAGACAACAAGTGACGTTTCATTTTCAGTTGTGCTAGCTGATTCTCATACATTGTTTTCATCTCTTTTTACACCTGAACAACTAACCGAATGCTTATGTTTATTTAACTAACTATATTATCGATGCTGTAAAAGGTACTCCATGAACTTGACAATAGCCAATCATTCGCCGGACGTTTTCAAACATTGAACAACACTTCTGTGCAAATAAACCCATTCATAAACAAGAACACAGTCTACATAAGCTTTGCATGGCTAAGGGTGCTTTCACACCTAAACTTTTGTTTCAGAACCTGGTGCTTTTCCTCAGTTAGCGCGGTTTGATTGGCATATGTGAATCCAGCAATCGCGCTTAATTCGCGCTAAATCAATTCGTCCGAGATCGCCTGAATGAGAGGGTCTCGGCTCGATTGAAACGAACTCTGGAGCAGATCGATTGTAGTGAGAAAGTAATACGATCCAAGCCAGGCTATATCACAGTGTTTTATGGATATGTAATAGGAATATAGGCTATATGAAGAGAGAATTATGAGTAGGGCGGGATGTCATTCCTACCTATAATGTAAAACCTTTAATGCATAAGCCAACTGCTGTGTATGAGAAAGTCTTACCTCTGATTTATATTTTGTGATGATGTCTGTGGGTGTCAGCATTCAAAATGAAAGTGCAGCTTTTCGCTTATAATGTCTATTTGGTTATCTCATAAATTAAAATCAGGATGCATGACAGCTGAGCGGAACTCTAATCAAAATAAAACGTGAAACTCTGACCAATGTTAGGAGAGTTTACTCTCAGCATACCTGTCTAAATGTAATACTTTAGCCATGGTGTCACCCTTCAGACCATTTTTAACTGCATAACATCCGATAATTGTAATTCCGATATTGACTCAGGATTTAGAAAAGTTTGGATTCAGCATTTTTGGCAATCTTTTTTTTCATGGATACAAGCCCAAGTTAGCCTTTTAGAAAGAAGTCTTTTAGGTTATTGCAGAGTTCGCCTGATGTTTCTCTCTGTCAGCTGTACAGTAGGTTGCCATGATTCATGTGCATGCGCAAATGACCTACCTATCTGCGTGAAGAGAGTGTGCAGAAATTCTCAAATTTAAATTTGTTGACAGTTTAAGATAGTTTGAGATACCTGTCTTAAGTAATTTGTCGACTCAACAATTTTTAATTGGATGAACATTTTTTTGTCTTATGCCCTAATACATATAAATACATTTAGATAATTTACTTTAATCATTACTATTGAAATGTGAAGAGACTTTTAACCACCACAACAACAAATGTTTCTGAAGACAATCACCTACTGCACCTTCAATGGTTGTAATTTGTTTAAAATATATATTCAATTTCATGTTGTTGTTTTTTCTACACTCAAAAATAAATATGCTTGCTGCTTGTTCAAATTACTTATTTGACATGAGCTGAATCAGCACACTTTTTAGTTTTTTAGGGACAACTTAATTGTTTTATGTTCAATTCGCTTAAATTCATTCATTAATTTTCTTTTCGGCTTAGTCCCTTTATTAATCTGGGATCGCCACATCGGAATGAACCGCCAACTTATCCAGATTATGTTTTTACATAGCTGATGCCCTTCCAGCTGCATCCCATCACTGGGAGACACCCATACACACTCATTTACATACATGCAGTACAGACAATTTAGCTTACCCAATTCACCTATACCACATGTCTTTGGACTTGTGCGGGAAACCGGAGCACCCGTAGGAAACCCATGCCAACACGGGGAGAACATTCAAACTCCACACAGAAATGCCAACTGACCCAGCCAGGCTTGAACCAGCGACCTTCTTGCTGTGAGGCAATCGTGCTACCCACTGCGCCACCATGATGCCTCTACTTAAATTTGTAAAAAAACAATTAATTTCTGTTTGCATGTGCACCCAGTGCTCTGGTTTCCTCCACAGTCCAATAACATGTAGTAACCTACTGTATACTGTACACGAGCTGTCACTGGGGTGGTACCTTTTCAAAAGGTACACATTTGCACTTAAAGGGTCTATATTGGTACCTCAAAAGTATATAATAGTACCTAAAAAATTTAAGAGGAACACTTTTGTACTTTTTAGGTACTAATATGTACCCTTGAGGTATTAATATGGACCTTTTAGGTGCAAAGTTGTACCTTTTGAAAAGGTACCACCCCAGTGACAGCTCACATACCTTTATTTCTGAGATTGTAGGTGAATTGGGTAAAACTAAATTGCCTGTAGTGAATGAGAGAGTGTATGGGTGTTTTCCAGCGTTGGGTTGCAGCTTAAAAAAGGCCATCTGCCACATAACATATGCCTGAGTACTTGGTGGTTCATTCTGCTGTGGAGACTCCTTATAAATCAGGGATTAAGCCAAAGGATAATGAGTGAGTGACTATCCACCTTATATATTTTCAGCTACATAATAATAAATCTCTACATAACCATGATCATATTTTAGCCTAGACTGTGCAGTTGTATTGTAACCAGCTCTGTATTATGCACTGTGTGTATTGAGGGACTGCTTTGATTATGGTTGCATGTATTGTTTGCACTTAAAAATACAGTGAGACTAAGAAAAAATATATATATTTGCATTATTTATTTTTGTTGTTTATACTTCAGTTAGAAGGTCATGCACAACTTCAATCACAACTTGCAGAAGCTCATAGCTCTTGCACAGTTTTAAGGTCTGAAGAGACGCAGGTCTGAAATAATACATGAGAGGCCTGACAGTTGAGCTTTTGACAGAAACTCATCCAGTGCCTGCACATTGTTCTGTCTTTTAATGCGTCTAATAATTCATACTCAGAAAGAAGAGCTGAAATTGCTTGCAGAACTACATAGTTAGATTCTATTTTATGACTTTCATTCAAGTAAAAGTCAAATGTTTCCCCTAGTAATTGTTTTTGACGATTTATTAATTAATTAAAAAATATTTCATAAATATAATGTTTAGGTCTTATGAATATCAATAATGTGTGTTTGAGAGCAACAACGGAATCCTACCAAATCGTAGAAAAAAAGAATGTCAAATCTCAAGCAAGTATAAATCATGACAAAGAGGGTGTCATGTATTTTAATAATGTTACAATTATTTAAAATTGAATTGTTGTTATTAAAGTTTTTTTTTGTTTTTTTGCCCAGATATTAGTATCGTTATGTTCATTTTAAGGATGTCTATAAGCTAGTGTGGTACACAATTTGCATTTAGAAGATATAAAACTAATACAAGCTCCAAAGCTTGCGGTTTGTCACTTTCGCTTATATGGATCACCTACTTAAGTTTCTCATCAATCTTGACCCATCAAATGGTCTCCAAATACAATCTTTTTAACTGGTTGTGATATTTATCTTAAGCCTAATGTAATACTTCTGCATTGAGTGATTGCCGTACCCACTGCACATACCTTGCACATTGCTGACACCATTGTAAGCATTTATATGTCTCCTTTGTGTCTGTGCTGTTCTGACAATAACATGTGTGAAGCGAGCATTCTATGTTCCACTGTGTCGAGTTTCTTTGCTAGTGTTTTGCGTTTATCCCGGACATACTTATGATAATATTGTAGAAGTAGCTCAAACTCATTCATGAAAGTAAACACATAACAAAAGTATCCATCTGAAGTTTTTTTCCGCAGGGTTCAACATTTGATGAAATGCTTGTGCCACCAGCCTTGCTCCACTCTGACGGCTCTCAGCCCCGCCCACACTTACCAAGCCAGTCAATCACAGATCTTGCACTTTTTGTTGCCGGGATGTGTAGTTACATTTTTTGAGAGGTGCATATCAGGGTACAGAGATGGGTATCTTGACTGTGTGAAGGCTAAACCAGACCTACTATGTGCACTCAATGCAAAAGTATATGTTGGCCTTTATAGTCATGTCACATCTAGTGTAGAGACACAAGCTACCCTACTTGTCCCTGGAATCCTGTAGCATCGCATCAGGACACCGTAAAAGTCAACAAAAATGTTATACTGTGCCCAAGCTCTCCCTCATTTATAATTGAGATTCATAAACATTATATAAGACATCTGTGTTTACACCTGTTATAAATCCAGTGGAAACTTTGTCTGAACTTTCCTGCCCTCAGAAGTAGACTTGTACTCAATTATTAGTGTACAGGACCTACTGTGTTTTCATATTATACAAGAGCCCCAGGTTTTCGCCCACTAATTCCTGTGCTTGTGCTTTTTTTTTACTGTCTTCCTTTCATACACAAATACATTCCAGATTGCATCACTTCTTGTTTACGCCTTGTTTCTACAAACTCAAAGACTTCTTGGGAGTAACCTTCCAAATTGTTTGCCTTCAGATACACTATCACTTGAAACAGTCCTTTTATAAATGATTTCACATACAGATGTTTGGCCATTCAGCTGCAATGTTGCAAACCTCCACCAATGTATTTCATTGCTGGAAAAGGGAAATGTTGACTGAACATGTTGGAGAAAATCTACTGTAGTGCCAACACACAGAGTTCAGAGGGTGATTGCAAAATAAATTTAATGAAAAAATGTTGCATGAATTTTGGCATGAGCAATATTCTTCATGCTTTCAGCTTGGCCCTAGGCACAAATATCAACATGAAGAAATGTAGGTGCTTTCTTTCACACAGAAGCTATGATCTTTCATCTAAAAGCACTTTGATTATTATAGGATTAGACTTCAGAAATGCTAAACAAGTTACTACTGAATATGTCACGATCATCAGCGATTTAGCTCTTGTAGATCACTAGAAACACACAATTCAAAACAACTACAAATTCTGCCACTGAATTGCACTACATTTCCCGTCAGTCACCTCACTCACAAACCAGTTCTGGATCACCCAGCTGTGTGTACGTAATCAGGGAAGCTCATCATGGACTGATATCCTTGACTATTTACAGTATACACTACACTTGCACACACAGTGGTAAGTCTTGTTATCCTGTTGCATTACAAAGCGTTCTATTGTCTAGCCTTGCCTTGTTTTCTGACCCTTGACTTGTTTCTTGTTTATGTTGTTTTGCCACTTGTATCAACCTCTTTGCCTGTGACCACAATGTCGATTTTGGATTTTCCTCATAATACTGTTTGTCCCTGTTTTGACCATTGCCTGCATGACTGAGTTAATAAACTGCATTTGGACCCGCAGCTCTGTTGTACCCAAACTCAAATGTTACAGAATATAAGAAACTATAGATGACTCCACAGAGCATTGCAGTTTGCCTGGCATAAAGATGTGAGAAAAGCAATTGGAAATGAATACTTGAAAAAAAAAATCTCAGAGTTAATTAGGCATACTTATTTTGGTTAATTTTAGCCAACCGACAACCTCCGCTTATTAACTGAATATTAACCTTTAACTGGTCAGATTAATATTAGATTATTGTTTCATTTAAATGACACATTAAATATTGCATTTTAAAATACAGACTTATTTTAACATGCAAACTTATTACCAGGACATTTTACACACCTGCAGTGTTTCTAACAGCATAGAAAAACTAAATAAACTAAATAAAAGTAATACAATAAATAGTCCTGCCTTAGATATTTTTTACTTAAGATTATACTTTAGATTACAAAACAAAAACACTGTCTGAATCCTTTTTAAGAACCATCATGTATTTTTCCGTCAAATAAAAATATCAGGCTACCTAAAATCAATCGCTCCATGGAAAATATGCATTTAATTATTGATCCGCTGTTCTTCTTATATCACAAACCTCTGTCAACATTTTTAAAAGAAGTCATGAATTAAAAGATTATGTCTTGAGCGTCTGGTTTTATCTTAGAGCTTGTGTGCTTTCATTTCCTCTCTTACTTGCTGATCATGTGCGTGCGTTGTACATGATGAAAAGACAATGACGGAGCTTATATGTTGACTACTATAGCCTATAACAATTTTGTTGTTTACACATGATATTGCAATATTTTGCATACATGTTGTATAAGCTATAAAATGAAAGTCTCAGTTTGGTCATCATTATGCAAAAATCAAAAAAATCTTTGGATTAGTTTCATTCATAGATTTTGTAGGCTATTTTAAAAATGGATATTTTATAAAAACTATTAATAACTGTAATTTTCCAAATGGTTGGTTTGTTGCTTGTACACGTAATCATCACAACTATAGCCTTTTTGTTGTGCCAGAGCGCGCTCTGATGGAGAGAAAATCCTGATGCTCTGACTTGTGCCCGGCTAGTTTGCAAAGCAGCGCACATTTCAGAACGTTTTGTTTTGCGACTTCTTTTTCCAATTTTTCAAATAAACTGAAGTGTTTTAGACGCAGATCCAGGACAGAGGCAATCAGCATCAGCGCTGGTTTCAGCATCAACTCGTTTGTGTCAAACTGTGACCAGCAATATTCTTCTTTCATTTAGCTTCTTTGGCAAAATATGTCTCTAGGCACATGTGGTTGCATGTGTTACCATCCCGCAAATTAACAAATATGTGTTGCACATGTATGCAACCAATTAAAATAATAATAAAAAAAATATGTTTTAATCGTTTAACTGATACCATTAATCGGTTAAAAATGTGCCATTTTGGTTAAGGGTGAATCGGCTATTGTGAGCATCCCTAGCGTTAATAAATGCATGCTTTTAGTTATTTTATTACAATATGAAAGTCTCAGATTTAAAGAAATGTCTTTTTTACTCTGCATCTACAAGAAAGAATGCATGAGGACTATAGTGGTAAAGGAATGATGGACGTGGAGCACTTCCTGTGGGCCATGTTCATGCATAAATATTTCACCCCTTCATGCCAAGTTTCATTGTATGCATAACACAAAGTTACTTTCCATAACAAAACCATTCAATTCATGCATGTGATTCCCTGAGATAGCATCAGCATACATAAAGAGGAATAAAGAGCTGAGTATCACAACATCAGCGTTCAGTGACACAAGGATGTTATGTAATTGTGTTCTTTACTTTTCTTGTATTCACTTTCATTACTGTTTTCAGCAATTGTAATGTTGTGGGAATCTGAAAAAAAAAAATATTCATTTTGTATCGAACAGAAAAAAAAAACAACAACAAGTATGTTTTAAATTGTGACCGAAGTGGTTGAAGGTCGCTCTTCGCTTACAAAACATGCTATGAGTCTAATTTTAATTGCTTCCACTGGTGGTGCAGCAAAACCTTCTGACAAGTTTTAAAGTAACCTCATGGTACCCCAGGCTCTCAAACACAATTTGTTGATTTTTGCCACAGTGCTTATTCTTTCAAGAGCTGCATTACATAAATCATGGAGTGGATATATAATGCATGAGCGAATATATGAGCTATGAGATATTTATATCACAGAGGACATAATGCTTTGGTTCCCCACATTAATATATCCAGAGAGGCTTTATAGTCACAAATTAATGTTTAGAAACAAGACAATTATTGGATGAGTTCAGAGGTTTAATTCTGAAGATAAATTTTCCATTTCCTCTTTTTTTTTTTTCTCAACAGTTTGTCTCACATAATAATTATCAACCATGGAAGAATTTATTTCGTAATACGAATATTTCACTGGCCCAGTATTTGCAAACTGTATTATTTTACATTGCTCTCAATAATACCTATAAAAACATTAGTTGGATGATTAATAGCTTTTCTCATTATCTTGTATTTAATAATAAAATAATATGGATGGGTGTGATATTTTCCATCATCAAATGATGTAGACGGACATTGTGACTGGACATAGTTCAAACAACTGGGTTGCTCAAATTAGGCTCAGCACTAATTTTGGGATGTTTGCACAAGTACCAGATTTGCATAATTCCTTTAGTAAATCCAATTCTAAAGCAAACAGGCAGCTTGTGCAAATAAATGACACAGTCTGTGCTGGTCTGTGATACTACTCAGTCCCCTAATAGCTTTGATTCGATTTGCTGGCATTAACATTGCAAACTTTGGCTAGTTCCTTTATCAATGTTCCTTAAAAGTGCATTTTGTTTCAACTTGTTATACCTAGAGGAGCCATATTCTTTTTCTTC
>CAIGQZ010035043.1:14869082-14879255 GCA_903798205.1 Danio tinwini | reverse complement strand
TATATATATATATATATATATATATCCTATTTGTTTAGTTTATGATGAGGCTCCAGGCAGCACTGAAGCGATCAGCGTCAGCGCTGGTTTGTCAACTTGTCTGTTTCAAACTGTGACCAGGAATATCCTTCTTTCAGTTAATATAGGCTTCTCTGAAACGGTGAATATTTCACTTAAATTTTATTTAGGCTAGATTCTATTTAACAAACCAACACAATCTCACGGCAACTCGTGTTTTGGTGCTGAAGCATATAGCGGACCTGTTTTAAAGCACTTCACCCCAAAGGTTAGTTGTTATTCTTTATACCTTTAAATAATGTAGCCTAGTTGTCTTTTTAATTATTAATGACGGAATTATAATGCTATGTTTCATTGTTTATCTTTATTTATAAGTAGTAGAGTATTTACAGCTATTGTATAGGCTATTTCTATCCGTTCGCATCTCGTCCCTTTGTGCCACCTAGCGGCATAGTCACAAACTGCAGTCATACCTAAAAAACACATTCTTTTTTCTTCAAAGCAGCGGCGGTACATGGTCCGGTGGTAAAGGCCATTTTAAACTCACCTACTGTATGTCAAAGCTTTGCAACATTTTTAAGAAAAAAAAATGCAGTTTTACAGATGCTTGAAATCTGGCCTTTAAACGACAGGTTGCTATCAAAAATCAACCCAAATTGTTGACTGAAGATAAAGACTGAACTGAAAATCTAAGTCTTAGACAGTGTTCTAGGTTTTTGCGTGTGAGGTTTTTGGGTCCACCAAGCAAGACCTCAGTTTTATCTCAATGTAGTAATATTTTTTTTAATCATCCAATTTTAATATCAGCTATACAATGTGTTAGTTTCGCGAATTTGTACAAATTATCAGGTTAAGAGGAGATATAGAGTTGTGTATCTTCGGCATAACTGTGGAAACTAACTCCATGTTTTTTTATGATTTCACCTAGCGGTAGCATATATAGTGTAAAAAGTAAGGTATAAAGAACTGAGCCTTGTGGTACCCCACTGTTTGCTTTTGATCTGTATGATGCCTTTTCATTAACTAATAAAAATTGTTAACCAGGCCAATGCAGTTTCTAAAATACCAACATCACTTCCAGGTTAATCAAGGAGAATATCATGAGAATATTATGAAACATTATGAATCTTATAAGAATATTATTCAACTCTGAAAATTGGACAACTCTGAAAACTAGACTGACATAGGTTCAATTTACTAGTTGTAGGTTAAGCTGTCTTTGACGCAATCTACATTGTAAAAGCACTGTAGAAATAAAGATGAATTGAATTGAAGATGCATTTTTACAAAATGTAATTTATATTTTACAATGGGTGTCTCAAGAATATGATTTTGAAATGTCAGCTCAAAATTTCTGACATGGCATTCCATATTGTAAATGCTCATTGGATGCAGTCCCTGTTTGTGTGTCTCTTTCAATGCAAATAAGCTACTGCCTTGGCGATGCCTTCGCTTGTCAGTTTAAACTCCCTGGTTTACTGAGCATCGACTCAAAACATGTGCACAGAAAGTTCAATTGTGTGTCAGCTGTCTAATAAAAAGTTATGCCAAATGCACACAAGACTATAGCTTCCATTATGTTGGTTATTATGTCTGATAATGTAAACAGTCAGGAAATACATTGCATGTCTATCCATATTTTACATCTGTGAAGCAGAATGCTTGGCACAAAAAACTCAACCAGGCTATAGCCCCTTGAGTGGCAGTTATAACAATTTTCAGGAAGAAAACTCATAAAAAAAGATCAAATTAATAATAATAATAATGCATATTATTATTATTATTATTATTATTATTATTATTATTATTATTATTATTATTATTATTGATGTTAAATACATAAATAAATACATACATAAATAAATGAAAAAAATTAATCTGATTTGATTAGCTCTTACATCTACTGTGTGCAATATGAATCAGATGGTCAGTGTTCAGACACGGACATAAAAGATTAAAGCATATATAAAAGGAATGATACATGCTTGTTTAGTAAGACATATTTGCCGTCTTCTTTCTTACTTTTCCTTACCCGTCTGTACTGTGTTCTTTTTCTCAGCTTCAATATTTTAACAGGCTTGGCATTCTGATACCACATCCCTTTTAATAATTCTTTAAACAGAACGAGTTGCAGGGAAGCCATGAGAGCGTGTGCTGTTTGCTCTGTTCTACAAGAGCCACGGCTGACTGCTGCTGCTCATTAGAGTCCCAAAACAGGTTCCTGTGAGTGGCTCTGTCACTTAAATGTTCCCACTACATCTTCAGAAAAAACACATTTTAAATATACATCCTGAAGTAAAACTGGTTAGTGATGCTAGGGTATTTAGGGCTAATACCAATAGCAGGGAGTAAAACAAATACTAATATCTATGTATCAGCATATCATATATATATATATATATATATGTATATATATATATATATATATATATATATATATATATATAGTTGAAGTCAGAATTATTAGCCCCCATGAATTATTAGCCCCCCAGTTAATTTTTTCCCCAATTTCTGTTTAACGGAGAGAAGATTTTTTTCAACAAATTTCTAATCATAATAGTTTTAATAACTAATTTCTAATAACTGATTTATTTTATCTTTGCCATGATAACAGTAAATAATATTTTACTAGATATTTTTCAAGACACTTCTATACAGCTTAAAGTGACATTTGAAGGCTTAACTAGGTTAATTAGGTTAACTAGGCTGGTTAGGGTAATTAGGCAAGATATTGTATAGAAGTGATTTATGTAGACAATCAAAAAAAAATGCTTAAAGGAGCTTATAATTTTGACTTTAAAATGGTTCTTAAAAAATAAAAACTGTTTTTATTCTAGCTGAAATAAAACAAATAAGACTTGTTCAGAAAGAAAAAATATTATCAGACATGCTGTGAAAATTTCCTATAAAGAATTTTTATAATGAAAAAAAATTCAAAGGGGTCTAATAATTCTGACTTCAACTATATGCAACTATATGCATGCATATATATATATATATGTATGTATGTATGTATGTATGTATGTATGTATGTATGTATGTATATATATATATATGTATGTATGTATATATATATATACATATATACATATGTTTTCTATACTTTATACATTACAGTCCGTTGTTTTGCACACACACTCACACACACACACACACACACACACACACACACACACACACATATATAGACAGAATGGGCGACGCATTGTCGCAGTAGGTAATGCTGTCACCACACAGCAAGAACGTCGCTGGGTCGCAGGTTCGAACCTTGGCTGGGCTGGGTCAGTTGGCGTTTCTGTGTGGAGTTTGCAAGTTCTCCCTGCGTTCGCGTGGGTTTCCCCCACAGTCCAAAGACATGTGGTACATGTGAATTGGGTAGGCTATATTGTCCGTAGTGTTTGAGTGTGAATGAGTGTGTGGATGTTTCCCAGAGATAGGTTGCGGCTGGAAGGGCATCCGCTACGTAAAATGGTGCTGGATAAGTTGGCGGTTCATTCAGCTGTGGCGACCCCAGATTAATAAAGGGACTAAGCTGAGAAGAAAATGAATGAATGAATATAGACAGAATGTGGTGGACGTTTGAGAACCCCTATGCTGTATTCAGTGACTGGCACTTGTCTCCCCTGCTGCTGTTTGGGGTGATGTGAAGGCAGGCAGTCCTGAACAGTTATGTAATATATCGGCTTAAAGATATCGGATCGATATCGATGACATTAAAAATAGCAGCTAATAACGATCAGCCAATAACGAAATGGTCGCTGATATGTTGCGCATCTTTAATGATTTATAATAGTTTTGTCTGATAAAATGAACATATCTGCACTGAGGGACAATATGCAGTGGAATTTTGGCTATTACTTTTTGCCTTATGCATAATCTGAGTAACAAACTATGTACATGACAGACAAACTATAGTCAAGTTTATAAGTGCAAATATTATCAGTAAGCGATAGGTACACAGCACTGTTATGTATTGCTGTATTTATTTACTGATGGTGGCAGATCTGTGGAAAATTTGCTGATATCAATACATTGGCAACAGTGATGATGAAATGAAATTGACAACATGATATAACATTCTGGCCCAGAAATGTACCAGAAATTCAAATTTAAGAAAATTTCTGTAATTTAATGTCCATTATTTTACAGTAATTTTTTTTATTTAATAGCCATTATTTTAAGGTGGTTTTCCATAAAATAAACCGTACAATTAGAGATTTTTTACAGTGTAGAATAGTTTGAGTTGTCAACTTCTGATAGCTGCTGGTCTTGGCATGTCAATAGTGACTCTTGCAATCAGTAGCTTCTTCTGCTTCTTCTAGCTTCTCAGCTTAGCTCAAAGTTAATTCTTTCTCTTTTAAAGCCTTTTTTTCAAGGAGGATAATTAGACTAGAAAGTGATCAGTTTGGAACTTAATATTGTTGGCTAAGCTTTCAATTTCATTTTTATCAGAAATCAATTATGGGATTCTTCACCCTGTTCTAGAAAATGGCTTTCATTACAACTTCTAATATGTTTCTTTTTTTCTTCATCGTTGTTGCTTCTATCCTTTGGAGCATATTGATTTGCAATTGATTGCAGGGCAGATTAAAATGTGCTTCAGGTGTGTTTGCTTTTATAGTGAGGGGCTCAGAATTCAATGAATGGGGGCTTTCGCAGTTTTCGCAGTTGGTGAAAAAATTGTCCGCACAAATGTGTAGAACGAGATCCTTCAAGCATTTATCTAAGATGGACCATAATGTCACTTGACTTGAGAAGAAGTTGGTCAAGTTGTGTGGTCATTCCATAGTGTTTTCGCCTCACTGTAAAAAATAATTATTGCTGCCTTAATTGTTTTGTTGTTGAATCAAATGAACTTTTCTAGTCATCTCAACTTGCATCAATGGTTCTCAATTTCAGTCTTCAGGCCCCCCTGCAGATTTTGCATGTCTTCCTTACTTAACACACCTGATTCAGATCATTAGCTCGTTAACAGAAAGATCCCTGAACTGATCCTTGTGTATCAAATAAGAGAGACATACAAAATGTGCAGGGTGGGGGAGGGCTGAGGACTGGAATTAAGAAGCATTGACTTCAGTGACATCAATCAAACTGTTAATCAAAATATTAATTTAAACATTGTATAACTTACAAAAAAATTGCTGAAACCTGATGAGCATATTAAAATAAGTTAAAGCAACATAAAACATATTTGCTGTGGTGAATTTTTGTCATTATTTTATTTTTACAGTGCAGAGCTGATGGATGTCATAACTATACTGCTGATATTATGTTAAGCCTATCAAAAGGGGCTTTCATACTTATAGCAACTCAGCTGTATGAAATATCCACTAGACTGGACCCCCAAGAACTAAATTTTCCTTTCTGGTTATATTTCATAGTCATTCAAACAGAGTCAATGACTACATTTACATGGACACCAATAATTCGATTGTAATGTGATTAAGACAATACTCTGATTAAGAGTCTACCATGTAAACAGCGATTATTATTTTTTTATTAATTTAATCAGATTAAGGTCATAATCGAACTAAAGAGAAATCGAATTAAGACATGTGGAGTATTCCAATTTTAGTCGCATTATTGAAGTACAGTACAGGCATGTAAACGCCTTAATCAAACTATTACAGTCACGTAGGACTTTAAGCCGCTTTTTGCGACAGGGTAGTCCACACACACACACACACTCAAACACACGCACACGGCTGATTGACACTCTTTGCACCTCCCGAGTCAGTGCAGACCAGACACCTGCATCGTGAAATGCAGAGTTTTTTTCTTCCATTCAGCATGTGGTGAACTTCCATTAAAACAACTCTTCCAGCAGCTCATAGTTGCATCCAATATCTCGTTTGTCATGGAGGGCATGCTTGAATGTTCGGGAATGAAAGTGAAAGTGCCAAACTGCAGTTAAAGTTGACAAACTAAAAATGAAACACCCAAAATTACATGAAACTCCGGAGGAAATGCGGATAGTGCGGTGACGCAATGACGCTAATCGAATTATGTGCTATATCATGTAAAACGGCATCATGAAAGTAACATTCAAAAAGCAACTCGTGGAAACACCTTAGTCTTTTTATTCTCTTAATTAGATTAAAGCAAATAATCTGATTACTGATGTCCATGTAAACATAGTCAGTGACTGACTTTGGTTAGTTCCTGTTTTTCTCTAACGGCCCTACTCTGAGGTTTTTTTAGTTCTCCAGACAGAAGGCCAGATCAGTAGTTCAAGAAATTACTGTTTTACATTCTTGTGGTGGCGCCATGGTGGCTTAGTGGTTAGCATTGACTACGTTTACATGGACACCAATAATTCGATTTTAATGCAATTAAGACAATACTCTGATTAAGAGTCTACCATGTAAACAGAGATTTTTGATTCATTTAATCATATTAAGGTCATAATCGAACTAAAGAGAAATCGAATTAAGACGTGGAGTACGCTGATTTTAGTCACATTATTTAAGTGCAGTACATACATGTAAACACCTTAATCGAACTATTACCGTCATGTAGGACTTTAAGCCGCTTTTTGCAAGAGGGTAGTCCACATGCACACACCCAGACACACACACACACACACACACACACACACACACACACACACGCACGGATGATTGAAACTACCGAGTCAGTGCAGACCACAGACACCTGCATCGTGAAATGCAGAGGTTTTTTTTCTTCCATTCATCATGCGGTATGAACTTCCATTAAAACAACTCTTCCAGCAGTTCATAGTTGCATCCAATATCTCGTTTGTGACAGTGGGCTTGCATGAAATGTTCGTGAATGAAAATGAAAGTACCAAACTGCAGGTAAAGTCGACAAATTAAAAATGAAACACCTGAAATTATATAAAACTTCGAAGGAAATGCGCATAGAGCGGTGACGCAATGACGCTAATTGAATTATGTGCTATAACATGTAAAACGCGATCATAAAATGAACACTCAAAAAGCAACTCGTGTAAACACCTTAGTCTTATTATTCTCTTAATTAGATTAAAGCAAATAATTTGATTACTGATGTCCATGTAAACGTAGTCTTTGTCATCTCAGCAAGAAGGTCGCTGGTTTGAGTCCTGGCTGGGGCAGTTGGCAATTCTGTGTGGAGTTTGCATGTTCTCTCTGTTGGCATGGGTTTCCTCCAGGTGCTCGGGTTTCACAGTCCAAAGACAAAATTTAAACTAAATTGTCCATAGTGTGTGAGTCTGTGTGTGAATGCGTGTGTATGGATGTTTCCCAATACTGGGTTGGAACTGGAAGGGCATCTGCTGCGTAAAACATATGCTGAAATAGTTGGAAAATGAGTAATATGTGATATTATTATGGGTTTTTTTCTTTTTTTGTGCTGAATGGGTCAAAATATTAGTGGCATATTGTATATAGGCAAGGTACTGTGTATAGTGCAAGGAGTTTTGTGGTCCATGGGATATATTTTCCAGGTATTATTGAACTCATTGTGTCCAATCAAAGCACACTTTAGACAGTCCTGATTACCTTTATTCTTAGATACTTGAACCTCGTTAACACTAGAATCAATACATGCAAATAGTAATATCATCAATAACAATCTTGTATATGGGGCTATGGTTAGGCATGTTGTACAGCAAAACCCTCAATGAATGCTTTGGATGAAGTAGATGAAACCTAGTGAGAAATTGAATGTATTGGGGAGCATAAAACAACATCAAACTTTTTGGTTATGTAACCACATGCTTTTTTTAACAGAAAGAAATTTTAGGGCTCATGTTTTGCTTGCTTTTAAAAAAAAGTGTTGTTAGGTCTGTTTGTTTTCATATCAGATTGTAGATAACTTTTCAGACTTGATGGACCATTAAAAAGTGTCTCTCTCTCTGATATCACAGACACTAGCAGCAGGAGATGAGTGGGGCCGGAGTCTTCAAAGAAGCAGGCACTCGTCTGAATCCCTCTTACCTGACAGTCTAGCATTAGCCTTCCACATTGAAGCATTTTGACAGGCTCAGATCTTTCTGTCGGGTCATTCCATGAACTGAATTTTTCAGTAGCTGCTCCGCTTTCATTATTTGCCACAGGTAAGCATCTGAGAGTCAAATAAGGTTGCTAAAATGTCACCAAGCCTGACTGCAGTTGGATTGGTTGGGACGCTGACAGTGTTAGTCAAGCTGGGTGCGAGCTTTCTCAGTGGCAGAACGTTTAAGAACCTTGCCAATGATTAGCATGCACTTAAGGCCCCATTTACACTACCTTTTAGTTTTAAAACACATAGGTTTTGCTACAGTTACGCCTTCTGTCACAGTACCCCAGAGTTTTCAAGCTCCAAAAACTGAGCTTTTTAAAATAAGCTGAAGAGGCCGTTTTGGTTTTAAAACACTGCTGCTCCGTCTCAGTGTGGATGGGGGAAATGGAGAAACGGAGGTGTGGCTGCAGACATTTACCTATATGATTGGGGCTTTTCCCTCAATATTAAGTGCACAAAGGTCAGTCTTGTACCCTTTCCTTAAGTTCAAACTTAGCAAGTTTGATATGGAAAACAATCTGCTGAGGATATGTCGAGTAAAAACAGTGTAGGCTAATTTATAATGTCATTCACATCACCCTGGCTACGTTGTTTCACATCTTAACAATGAAAACATGATATAAGGAACTGCCTATTTTTTATTTTGATATTAGCTTAACAGACAGTAAAAATGTTGATGCATCGTGTAGCTACATATTTATATGACCGTCACCTTCACTGCATATTTAGAACTAAACAGAGTCTATAACATAACTGCGTCCTTTCATTTTCAGTGAAAAATTTGAAACACCCTGTCTCTTTTGCTGAATATTAGCTTTAGTAAACAATAATGGCCATTATAAAAGTATAATGTACAAGTTTATACAATATAGGAAAAAAAGGAAAGCAATCAGTCAATATGCAGACTCAGTGTACGTGTGATCAATTTCGTTCTAAAAAGCTGTTTTAAAACCAAAATGTTTTAGTGTAAACGGGGCCTATAAGAGACACCAAATGTGGACTTCCACATACCCTAACTACCCTTATGAATGCCTTAGGGAGTATTAAATATTTCTGTACTGTTATGTTCAGTACTATTGGAGTACTTCTGATAGCTGCTTTATTTTTTGACATTACCTACTGTGCCTAAAATCCCCTGATCTACATTAAATTATTAAGAATAATTTAATTAGGGTGCTTTGACACCTAGACCTTTGTTTGTGAACCTAACACGTTTTCCCAGTTAGCGCTGTTCGTTTGGCATATGTGAATCTAGCAATCGTGCTCGGATCTACGCCAAAACAATCAGTCCGAGATTGCCATGAATAAGGTGGTCTTGGCTCTATTGAAACGAACTTTGGAGCAGATCAATTGTAGTGAGAAAACAATTTGATCCGAACCAAGCTATATCACAGTGTTTTATAGATATGTAATAGGCATATATGGCTATATGAAAAGAGAGTTATGAGTAAAGCGGGATGTCATTCCTACCGGTAAATGTGCATTTCATGTCAAATACAAAAGTGAAAGCATGCTGCACTATTAACAAGAGCTGTTTATCCTTTAGGAAACTTTCTCTCTATAATTTAAAGCCTATAATGCATAAGCCAACTGCTATGTATGAGAAAGTCTTACCTCTGATTTATATTTGGTAATAAGGTCTGTGGGTGCCAGCATGCAAAATTAAAATTAAAGCACAGCTTTTCGCTTATATTGTCTTATTGCTCATTGTCATAATTTAAAATAAGGACTCATGACAGCTGAGCGGGACTCTGCAAAATAAACCCTGAAACTCTGACCAATGTGTGGAGAGTTTACTCGCAATTGACTTGTTTTAGCTCTTTTGGTCCGATAAAAAACGTTTGTCGTGTGAATGTGAATCACACCAAGTGCAAATTGTTACAAAATTGCAACATTGTAACAATTTTATTCCCTATTTCAGAACAAAAGAATCGATCCACAGGTGTAAAAGCACCCTTAGAGTCTATTTTAATTAATCAATTATTTTATTTTATTTTATTTTTTTATATTATTATATTTATTTATTTATTTTATTTTATTTTAAATTTGAAATGAGCTATTGTGGAATAAAATTGTGTTTAGAGTACTTATTTTTTATTATCTAATTTGATATATTATATTAATATATTTTAGATATTGTTTTATATATTT
>CAIGQZ010035043.1:14839122-14868048 GCA_903798205.1 Danio tinwini | reverse complement strand
ATTCATTCATTCATTCATTCATTCATTCATTCATTCATTCATTCATTCATCCATCCATTCATCCATCCATCCATCCATCCATCCATCCAATCATTCATTCATTCATACTCACTTACCCAACTACTTACTTAACGTATTTAACTTACTGACTTTACTTACTTACCTACTTACTTTACTTACTTTGCTTGCTTACTAACTTACTTAGTTTACTTACTTTACTTTCTAATTTACTTTACTTACTTACCCACTTAGTTTACTTACTAACTTACTTTACTTACTTAACTAACTTAACTTACTTATTCTTAGTACTAGTAAGTAAGTAAGTAAGTAAGTAAGTAGGTAAGTAAGTAAGTAAGTAACTAAGTAAGTAACTAAGTAACTAAGTATGTAAAAGGTCTCATATAGCCAGTCTTTCAGACAGCTGGTCTTTACTCCATTGTAGTTTTAATTGTGATGCTTGTGACATGTAAAGCATCCAATTGCAGTACACATAAGGTTTGTTTAATATCAATTTTATTATTATTATTTTAATGTAAATATCCCTTTTATAACAGACACACTTTTAAAGCATGATTCCTTTTTAAGAGACTATGAGATAAACATTATATAATTTTGCAAAAGCATTTAACCTTTTTCTAATAAGTTATCATACTGTAGTCACTGTTTATTACTTATTGCATTTAAGAAACAAACCAATCAGAATCAGCCCCAAAGTGTTTCCCATTCTGTATGGCTTATTTATCTGACCTGTCAGCCAACAGTCCATTGGAGTGATGTCTGAGATTAAGACTGGCACTGTACCATTGATATCTATACTGTATGTGCAGTATGAAATGATGCCGATTCTTGTAGAAACTGAACACAAATCTTGTTCTCCTCCTACTGCGTGTGTGTGAGAGAGAAGTGGACAATCATGTGTCATTCCATTCAACAGGACTTATCCAATCCATGGGTAATTGTCCGACAAAAATTGCTTTTCCAAATATCTGATTCCATTTTTTTCTCCAATCAGAGAACAGCTCCAAGAGACAAGCTGGGAAGGATATTTATAACCTCTCCTCTCCAAAATTGACTTAGAATTACGTTCTTTTTGCCTGGTCTGACTCCTGGCCACTTGTCATTCTGTTCTCTCTCTTCATCTCCTCTATCACCTCTGCTATCAACCTCTCAACTTCTGAAGTCCATTCTCTGGTAATGTTTGTTTAATACTCTGAGGACTGCAGTACACTCAAGTGGGAGATGGAGAAAAGAGAAGAATGAGGGAACAGGAACTTCAGAGAAAGCAAAATACCTCCTTCACAGTCTTCTCTCTTTTAATTCTTCTTCCCTCTTTACTCAATCAGGATAGGTTTCTTCTGCTTTATACATCTGATTGGAAATGAAACATGGATGAAAAAGTGGAGTGCATCTGTTAATAATTGGGTAGATTTGTTCTTTCTTTATCAGTATATTGTCACCGACGTCAACACTTGGCACCTTATTGAAATGCTTTGGATTTTTACAAAAAAAAAAAAAGTAAACGATGGCAGCATTAAGGGTTTAAGAGCCAATAAATATGTACCCTTTGTAATATATACCATGCAATGCTTTTTTAAAAGGGTTAGTTCACACAATTGTGTATGAAAATTGAATTGAAAATATTGAGTAAAATCAGCAGACACTATTAGGTTCACCTTACTAGTACAGAGTTGGACCCCCTTTTGCCTTCAGAACTGCCTTAATCCTCCGTGGCATAGATTCAACAAGATACTGGGAATATTCTTCTTAGATTTTGGTCCGTATTGACATGATAGCATTACACAGTTGCTGCAGATTTGTCGGCTGCACATCCATGATGTGAATCTCCCATTCCACCACATCTCAAAGTTGCTGGTGACTGTGGAGGCCATTTGAGTACAGTGTCGTTCAAGAAACCAGTCTGAGATGATCACTTTATGACATGGTGCATTATCTTGTTGGAAGTAGCCATCAGAAGATGGGTACACTGTGGTCATGAAGGAATGGACATGGTCAGCAACATAACTAAGGTGGGCTGTGGCGTTGACACGATGCTCAATTGGTACTAATGGGCCAAAGTGTGCCAAGAAAATATCCCTCACACCATTATACCACCAGCCTGAACCATTGATGTAAGGCAGTATGGATCCATACTTTAATGTTGTTAATGCCAAATTCTGACCCTACTATCCAAATGTTGCAGCCGAAATCGAGACTCATCAGGCCAGGCAACATTTTCCCAATCCTCTAATGTCCAATTTTGGTGAGCCTGTGCAAATTGTAGCCTCGGTTTCCTGTTCTTAGCTGACAGGAGTGGCACCCGGTGTGGTCTTCTGCGGCTATAGCCCATCCACCTCAAAGTTCGATGTATTGTGTGTTCAGAGATGCTCTTCTGCGTACCTCGGTTGTAACAAGTGTTTTCTTTTTTTGAGTTACTGTTATCTTTCTATCAGCTCGAACCAGTCTGGCCATTCTCCTCTGTCCTCTGGCATCAACAAGGCATTTGCACCCACAGAACTGCCATTCTCTGTAATCCCTAGAGATGGTTGGAACACGTGGAGGAATTGTTCTTTTTGGGTGAGCTATCCCTTTAAGCTGTAAAATTGTACTGGGATCCGTCTGTGCATTGCCATGTTCTAGGCAGATGAGCATCTAGTTCTTTGTCACTGATGTAATTCCTTTTGTCAACAGGTTAACAGAGACTTGTTGTCATCATGTACCTTTTGTCAGGCAGAGGCTTTTAAAATAGTTCTAATTTGTTTTCACTGCCGAACATTCTGAAAGCATGCAGACAACAGAATGGAGACATGTTTATATTCTTCCACTGATTTCAGACATTGGTCTATCAAACATGTCCAGAATCGGTGTCATAAATTGTTTACAAGGTCTGCTGGCATTACGTTGTCATGATGCCAAAGCAAAAATATTGGATTTAACTTTTAACCAATATGGCTGACAAGCAATTCTGTCAAACTGGTCAGCTTATGTATAATAAAGTCTTCTGGTTCCGAATTGGAACCTATACATTTTGCATTTCAACCTAAATATACACTGTAAAGAATGCTGGGTTCCACACAATTGATTTGTGTTAGGACAACAACTAATAAGTTAACTTATCAGTTTTAACAAATTCAAGTTGATTGAACACAAAATAATAAAGTTGTTGAACCCTCAAGAAGTGTGTTATTTCAGCTCATTTTAAATAAGTAATTGGGACAAACTACAAACATATTTTTTTGAGTGCATTTTTTCCTTCCAGATATTTATTTGTGTGTGTGAGTGTATTCAAAAATCTCCCATCATGATCTAATTCTGCAGATGTCTCAACCTTTTAATCCTGGACTTACGCCATGTCTTCATAAAGATCGTGGCCTGCAGATGCAATGAATGGCTGTAAAAGCTGCTAAGTGTTTCAGATGGCCATTGAGAAGGAAGTGGAAGCCGTGTGTATGTGTGTCTGAAGACATGTGTTCCTTGACGAGCTTGCAAGGCCCTTTTAAAGCTGTCCTCAGCGTAAAGTGCAGCAGAGGGAGAGCTTTTAAAACTTGGCATATGGCAGACTGCACCAACTTTCTGTCCCACGGGTGCCATTTTTGAGCACTGTAGAGTGGCTGTGCTATTGCAAGATGCTCTGGGAAGCAGATGTTCATTCTCTTAAGTGGTAATGGTTAATTGTGGTGATGATGATGTGCATGATGATGATGATGGTGGTGATTGGATGAACTGTTGCATGTTTCTTTTAGTATCCAGCCACAAATTCAAGCCATTAAGTCAAATCACCTTTGTTTCAATGTGGATTGTTTCAAGACATCAACAGGAACGTAGTACAATCCATTATGGACTCAACTATAGAGACCATGCAGATTCAGTTGTAATAAAATTCAGTGTTTGTTTAGTTCAGATCCAAATCAGTGTGTCATTCATCAATTTGAAAGTTCTCTTATGAGATATGATATATAAGCAGTTCTACAAAGGCAGCAATGTTTTATTCACCTCAAATCAGTTTAAAGCCTTGTTCAGATTATATAATTTGTTCCCAATTTTGGCACAATTTGCTTGACGTATTCTGTCATGGGGATTCATAAATGACAATGGGAGTCACGACACAAGATTCAATCATTTCTTCTCATGTTGTGCATGACGACTGATGCCATGTCTGTGACACTTCACAATGTTATTGCGTAAGGTCTAGCATGTTTCATTTTTTACCCTCCCTTTGTCCATGATGAGTTCAGTCTGCAATAAGAGCACACTCTTTTGCATACACAACCTTTGAAATGGCAAAATGAATGAGAGAGGACGACTTCCGTGAAATTAATGAAAGTTTTGTGGAGTTGGGACAGTACACTTGGCGTATGTACATGATGTATCATTCTGAAAATACAATGACATAATAAATAGGTAAATGTTGGCGATTGATAGCTGAGGCCCTACAGCCTGGGGAGTGAGTACTGGAATTACCATGTGAACTATTGGATCAGAAAATTACAGAGACATTAATCATTTATTTGGCTCCTTGATTACATAATGCATATAGTAGATTTCAGCTGATGATTGATTGTGAACCAGCTTGTAGTCCGGCATATTTGGTTACCACTACAAATCAAGACTTTATCTAGACAAAATCCCATAAACTAAAACACAACTGACCATAAAAAACAATATTTGGTTCCACTTTTTATTAAGTGGCCTTAACTACTATGTACTTACGTCAAAATATAAATATGATGTACTTACTGTGTTCATACTGTATTGCAGAACACTTCTGGTGCTCTTGAGGTGGGGTATGGGTAAGGTTAGTGACAGGTTTGGTGGTTTGGGAAGGTTTAGGGTGGGTTAAGGCGTAAGGGATGGACAACAGTGTAATTACAAATGTGCTTAAACATGTAATTGCATGCAGGTATTTAATCAGCTGTAAGTACAATATAAAAACATGTACATACAATAAGTACATTGTAACAAATTACTAATTTTACTTACTTTACTAATTTTAATTACTAATTTCAGTGTACTGTAAGTACATAATAGTCACTTATTATAAAGTGGCACCAAATATTTTAATCTGAGTGGGGTGATGGTGAAGGTAGATAACGTTTGATTAAAGCAATTCTACAAAAGTTGATAGTTCCATCGTCAAACAATGCAGTCATATACTGTAGATACTTACTCCCAGGGCCATTTATATCAAAGTTGATAATTAGCCGCACCATGTTGGTGTTTTGTAACATCTACTTTTTATAAGTTGGGTCCTTAGACCAACACTCAACCCCCAACCTGGAGGACTAGGATATCCAGATATACACTTTGGATAATTTAGCTTACTTAAGTCACCTATTGTATCGCGCATGTCTTTGGACTTGTGGGGGAAACCAGAGCACACTTGAACACAGAGAGGACATGCAAACTTTACGCAGAGACGACCCAGCCGGGGCTCGAATCAGCGACCTTCTTGCTGTGAGGTGATAGCACTACCCACTCCGCCACCTTGCTGCCCCATGTCAAATAGATACATTTCTAAAAGTTGAGTTGCTTTCAGAACCCAAACAAAGAGGTGAGAATGTGCCAGTGGCAAGGAATCCCAAACTTCATCAGGTGACAGAAACTAAAGAAAAAAAATCATTGGGAGAAACCATTTTCAATTTTGGGACCAGTTCTCTGGCCTACATGAATGAAGAAAGTTGAACTTCCATTTAACCAGCAGAAGATTACTGACTACTGACAACGAGTGTCTTTCTTGATAGAGCTGCTAGTCCCGGCTCTTTTTGGTATGGTGTGATCTTTACATCAGTCTAGTCACTAGGGAATTAATTGAATCAGTCCTGTGGACTTTCTTTATCAAGGTCTTTGTTGGCTGTGAAGTGTTGTGTTGGGGTGTTCATGGGTATAGGTCCACCATCAGGTTTTGACATGAATTGGATCAAGCAAACTATTATAAACTCAGGATAGGGGAAAGACAGACTAGTATAAGCATAGATGCCATTGGAGTTCTCTGTTCCGGGTTCCTCTAATTAATGCAGTCTAACTATTCCTTAAGGAATGTGAATGCTAGAAGTGAAGATATGTGTATGATAGGCTAAAGAGATGGGTCAGATAGAGTGTGTCTACCTTTAGAAAAAAAAAAACACTAGGAAAACTGTTTGAAAGATTGAGAGATTTTCTACCACCTACTGTGTTTTGAGAATGTTATAGACCTGAACAAATTATGTGGATAGCTGAAGATGTTTCAACACTGGTTAAGTAAGTGGGCTGCAGATTGCACAAGAATTTATAATAACACTATTTTAAAAAGAGAGAACAAAACAGACACACTTAAAGTATAATTATAATATACACAATTACTAAAATGTCACACTTTCCCACACATGCAACAATTAAAAATAAACAAAAATAAGAAAGGTGGAAAATGTTCATGATTAATTGCATCTTGATGGAAACTAGCTTATTAGTCTATAGAACATCCCCAAAAGTTATAAAACTTACGTGAGTTAAGTTGTAGTATTTTGAAAGATTTTTGGACATTTCTAAGACATGTGCTAGAGAAGCACCTGACTGTCAAAATCTATCTCTAGTTGAATCCACAGATGGAAACACCTTAGAAAGTATTTCTTTAGAGAGATGAAATATGTGCAGTAACTTAAACTGTATAAGTCAGATTGATCAACAATTTTTGTGTTCTCATACCACACCATTTCCTGTTAGACTGGTTAAGCCTTATGCTTTTTAATGGAGTCTTTGGTCTTTCGACACATTCACCCTCAACAAACAACTGTAATGGCTTTGGCAAAAAAGCCTGAACTTGACTACGGGTGACACGTAAAAGGCACTGGGTGAGCAGACAGAGAACATGAAAGAGAAGCTTATATAGATCTCTAAATGGCGAGGCCGATTGAAACATCGGGAGAGCGGACGCCACAGATGAAAGCAGGACCGTGGTTGCTACAGGCACGTAGCAGACAGCTAATGACAGGGTCCTTTGGCTAGAAGATGGCATCTCTCTGATCCAACACTCATTGATTATTGATGCAGTGCCCCAAGTGCAAAAGCCAGCTAGACAATCAATGTTTTCACCTCGTGCGTCCCCATACACCATTTAGAGGCCTTGATCGTCAAATCATCAAATCCGCTGTAAAAGTTCACGCTGACTTGAAAAAAGGAAACGCAGTGGTATTGCAATCGTCAAGCGAGAATTTAACTTTTCCTGACGCCAGTTAGCGTTTGATCCATCTTTGTCCATTGCATTAGAGTTGTTTGAAAACTTTGACTAAGCCTCAGACGTTTAAACCTTTGAACCAGCCACTGCTTAGAGTTAAGTTTCTCAATTACGGCACAATACCAAAAGCTTCACCTCATCAGAGAGAAACACAAATCCCCCTCAGAATCCAAGCTACCTTATTCATCTGCTCCTTCATTTGTGTTACAGCTGTTGCTAAGAAAAGCTCTGTCTTTTTTTTTTCTTCTTTATTTATATATTTACTTTCTTTTCTAGAGACAAAGGCCTACTCAGACCACTTTGTATTTGTTTGAAAGAAGTCCCTCTCTCTCAAACTAAACAAATCTCTTTTTTCCCCCTGGAGAGGCACAGAATCAGGCCCTGCCGGCTGAATGGAGAGAGGTATAATTAACACCAGTGAGGAGGTTTAGCCTGTCTCAATCAGCTCAGTCAGGCAAGGCGAATTAATATTCAAGCATTGACGCTCATTCGCTCTGAGACAATGTGTCTCGTTTACATAACCCCTCCGCATGGGCGAGGATGCAAGAAGTGATCGGACACAACCATCAATTTTATTTAATTCTGACATTCTGTTTAATGTTTACATTTCCAAACTGACTTGTGTGCAATTATATTAGGTCTGAGTGTGGAAGATTTAGAGGCGCAAATGAATTGATGCTGAATTGTTTGCCTGGATGCAGGTTATTAGTTTCCATGTCTTGTAATAGTCCTCGGTTCTTTTTTATTGTTTATGCAGGTACACCATATTAATGAGAGCGCAAATACACACTAGGCTTTCTGGGAATGCATTTGATAAACTGTTTAGGCCTTACTTGGCAATGCTTGACTGACTGAACTGCATACATTGCGATTGCTTGAAGTTCATGAGAAACAAAAGCAAGCTGAGGTTTACCGGATGGAATAATTTAAGTGTACATATTTTTACTGTGTGTGTGTGGGAGAGCTATTTATTTCAAAATATGGTCAGTGTATTGTATACTCATTTTTAAGGTTACTAAGACATCTGTGATGGCAGTCCAGACAATGTAGCATTCATTGCAATCCAACATGGTTGTCTGCCATCTGGCCGTGAACAGTCAAACATTTTTGTTACTGATCAAGGTCTTGCATGCAAGGTTCCCATTGTGCAGTATCAAAGGTAGATCTGGGCGCCACAGAAAAATACACCTGCTTGTGAAGATCTTCAAATCTACAGTGTTTTAGAGCTTTTTATATTAAATGGTAACTTTATCATGTAAAAATTAGTTTTAATCGTGTACCAGTTTAAATATTTAAGGGTATTTGATACAATGGCACTACAAGCCAAGCATAAGCTACTTCTCTTTCAGCTTTAGCCACCTAACCTGTTTAAGAAGGTTATTGTCCTGAAAGCATTTGCCCTTTATGGCTAAAAAGAGATCATATCATACATTTATCAAAGCCATTTTTCATCCAGATTCATCATCCTTTTTTTGACCTTCATAAATCAGCTTATGGTGCATAGGAACACAGTAGCTGGACCATACCCTACAGACCTGTGCTTTAGATGAGACTCTCCTCTAGAGCTAATAATAAAAGCAAAGCAGAGATTATCTGGACACCAGAAGAATGAATCTGGGGCTGTGTTTCTAACAGTGTCCTTATATAGCCTTTTTTAGAGAGAACTGACAACAATTGAAAGTCATATTTATGAGCAAATTATGCCACATTCACTTGATTGATTGATTCGTTGACTTATTTAATTGATACATTGATCCTTTGATGGATTCATTAATTCACAGATTGACATTTGGTTGGTTGGTTCGTTCGTTTGTTGGTCTGTTGGTTCGCTGATTCGTTTGCTTGTTCGTTCGTTTGTACGTTCATTCATGCTTGTTAATTGGTTTGTTTGTTTGTTTCTTCCTTTCTTTGTTCAGTTGTTGGTTCGTTCGTTGGTTCATTCATTCATTCGTTCGTTTGTTTGTTTATTGTCGTCTACAGGTAACTTTAAAGCCATAACATGTTTCTAACAGGTATTTATGCATTGTCAGTGATCCAATCAGTCCTGGAGGAATGCCAAAGTATTGGTTGTTCATACCTAAATTATGTTATATCTTAATGTATTCCACAAATGTTTATTTTGAAAAATAACACACTTTTGAGTAGTCCAGTCTTCCTCTAATTTGTCAAGTTCTGGTGAATTGTCAGACCCAGGTTGCCTGAAATGTGAAGATAGTTTATTTTAGTCTATGTCCCTGTTCTATTGTTTTGACAGAAGAAAATGACAGATACGGTCCACAGTCAATAAAATTACACTCTTCTCTGATCATGCCACTGTGTTTGCTCTCATTAAAGAAGACACCTTTGGAGGTTTCATGGTGAGACAGAAAAAAAAGGACATGCAGCATTTCAGGACTATAGAGATAACTACCAGCTAGCTAAATCACAATAGCATGCTAAGGACTAGATTTACTAAAATCTTGCAAAAACCCTCTGCTAAAACCCTCATTAAGTATGCACTATTTTGCATAAAGTAATCTGACCATAAATGTTGCATTTTACCATTATAAAATAAAGACAAGACTGTTCTCAATTGCATTTTTAGTGTTTTGAAGCAAGGTTTATAATAAACTCTATTCTTCAACATAATAGCAGCTAAAATAACTAAAAATAATATAACATAACAATCAGTTAATGCAAGTAAAATAACATTCATTTTCAGCATGTATTATTCCCTATGCAAAGCTTGCTGGAAACTGGGAATTGTCCCCACAGGAAGGCGTTGCTTTTTAATGTACCATATATACACTCACCAGGTACACCTGTCCAACTGCTGAATGCAAATTTCTAATCAGCCTATCACATGAAAGCAACTAAATGCATTTAGGCATGTATACATGGTCATGATGATCTGATGCAGATCAAACTGAGCATCAGAATGGGGAAGAAAGGTGATTTAAGTGACTTTGAACATGGCATGGTTGTTGGTGCCTCAGAAACTACTGAACTACTGGGATTTTCACGCTCAACCATCTTTAAGGTTTAAGAGAATGGTCTAAAAAAGAGAAAATATCCAGTGAGCGGCAGTTCTGTCGGTGCAAATGCCTTGATGCCAGAAGACAGTGGAGAATGGCCAGACTGGTTTAAGCTGATAGAAAGGCAACAGTAACTCAAAAAAACACTCATTACAACCGAGGTATGTAGAAGAGCATCACTGAATGCACAACACGTCAAACCTTGAGGCAGATGGGCTAAAATAGCATAAGACCACACCAGGTGCCATTTATGTCAGCTAAGAACAGGAAACGGAGGCTACAATACGCATTGACTTACCAAAATTGGACAATAGAAGATTGGTAAAACGTTGCCTGGTCTGATGGGTCTTGATTTCAGCTGTGACATTTGGATGGTACAACAACATAAAAGCATGGATCCATCCTGCCTTGTATCAATGGTTCAGGCTGGTGGTGGTAGTGTAAGGGTGTGGGAGATATTTTCTTGGCACACTTTGGGCCCATTAGTACCAATTGAGCAGCGTGTCAACGCCACAGCCTACCTGAGTTGTTTTGCTGACCTTGTACATCTCTTTATGAGCACAGTGTACGCGCCTTCTGATGGCTATTTCCAGCAGGATAATGTGCCATGTCATAAAGCACGAATCATCTTGTCTCTGTACTCAAATGGCCTCCACAGTCACCAGCGCTCAATCCAATAGAGCACCTTTGGAATGTGGTGGAACAGAAGATTCGCATGGATGTGCAGCCGACAAATCTGCAGCAACTGCGTGATGCTATCATGTCAATATTCACCAAAATCTCTGAGGAATATTTCCAGTACCTTGTTGAATCTATGCCACAAAGGATTAAGGCAGTTCTGAAGGCAAAAGTGGGTTCAACCAGACACTAGTAAGGTGTACCTAATAAAGTGGCCGGTGAGTGTATTTATGCAATGTACAATACATGCAAGATAAATTGAAAATAGTGTCACTACATGCTGA
Source organism: Danio tinwini (assembly GCA_903798205.1). Lineage (NCBI taxonomy): Eukaryota > Metazoa > Chordata > Actinopteri > Cypriniformes > Danionidae > Danio > Danio tinwini. The sequence goes on along the minus strand of CAIGQZ010035043.1, from coordinate 14,856,865 downwards.
TGTATGAAGACATAAGAACAGTATCGCTTGAATGCGTTTGTTATGTAAACTAAACAATTCCATGAACCTGGAAGTTGCTTGAGCTCTTTTTCATCTTAATCTACCAAGGAACCATTAAAGCAGAAAGACACAGTACTGCTCTGAATATCACCCATATTAAAACATTTATCAGATGTTCATTCTTAGCATGCACTGTTACAATGTGCGACATGGAGGGTCTGCCCGCAAACTACCCAGAGGGCCACTCCAACACTCTGCAGGGGCATCACTGCAGGATGGCAGTGTGGCTGTGGGAGGGGCCTGTCAGTGCAATTTTGGGTACATTAAGATGTAAAAAGCTTTTAAAGACATTTTACTTCCCGCTGCTGCTCAGTCAGTGGTCCCATCGCTTATGAGATTAGACGTTTTTAGGCAGCTATCAAGTTCTGGTTTTTATCTTTCGTACCCAAGAGAGTCACAGCCCTAATCTCGAATGCCTGTGAGAAATCAAAAAGCTTCAGTTTACTCTCAGTTTAGATACAAAGCTATATATAAATATATAGTCATTTCTGTAGTACTGATAATTGAGATTGTGACATGAGGAACACAACTATTATGACAATAAGACAGAAGGCAAACACTAATCAGTTAGTCTTCACAACTGTCACCCGCAATTCTCATGTTTCAGATGTTCTAGCGAGACAGATGCCTTCAAGATCTCCCCAGGTGTAGTGTTTGTTCATTACTCCAGGGGAGAACAGATTTTACTCCTGAAAGCGAAGTTATGCTTTTATTTTTATATCCAAATTATGTTCTGAGATCTACTCTGGTAGCCTGTGGCGTTTAAACTATGCTCAGCTGGCACCCAAATTGTAGCAAGAAAATATGACAGCACCACAACCAGCCTGATGGGTTACCACAAAGCTGGATGAATTCATGTATTCACGTTTTGTACGCCAAATTGTTAACCCTGCCATCGAAGTTACTTTTGAAAGTAGTGCATTTTATGGAAAGTAAAGCGTTATATTACTTTTGAGTTTTTGAGTTACCTGGCTGAGGTTTGATCTCTTTCAGAACTTGCAGGTGTTTTTTTTCACCTTTTTTGTAGAAGCTCTGCATTTAACAACCACCTATATAACCTACATCTTCATTTTCCTTTAAAGAATGTAGAATCAAATTATATATTTTGAGAACTTTCTGGGCCCAGAGCTAAACATGTTGTATATACAGATTAATGAAAGCATGTAAAATAATGTGTTTGCTTTGAAAATCGTTTGTAAATCGTTTTGTGTTATTAGAACGTGAACAGATGTCAATCATTTGTTATTTAGCTGGAGGTGGGGTGTGGGTGTAGTGCTTTGCATTCAGATTTTAATTTATTTTTTAGTTTTAGTTTTTTTTCAATGTCGTGTTTCTTGCAGTTGTCAAGAGTTTTACTGACACATAATTTACACTTAACGGCAATCCACTTTTTTCCTTCGACGAGTACAAAATAACAATAATCTATCCGCTTGTTAAATGGTGACGTGTTGGTGACGTATGTAATACTATTTCCTGGTCCAAGCCGCCACTCATTTAAATTGACTAAATATTCGTTTATGATAACCTTCATTCATATTAGATTAGATTAGATTCAACTTTATTGTCATTACACATGTACAAGTACAAAGAAACAAAATGCAGTTTAGGTCTAACCAGGAGTGCAATAGCAGCAAGTGCATTTTGCAATAGCAGCAAGTGCAGATTTACAATAGATGAATAAATGTACAGGTTGCTATTAATAATCAGAAGTGTGCAGATAGATAAACAATTACAAATGTATATGTACAGTGGGTGTGTACATAATTACAAATGTGCAGTGGGTATGTACAGATCAAATAAGTGAATCAATCAGTGCAATGAATATGTGCAATTTTTAAATGTGCAAATGTTAAGTAGTGCAGTGATTATGAGGAGTCTGAGTTATGAGGAGAGCGGAGAGTGTATTAGGGGGGCAAAAAGTCAGTGGGGGGCAGAGTTCAAAAGGGAGACAGCTCTGGGGATAAAGCTGTTCTTTAGTCTGCTGGTTTTTGTCGGGGGAGCCTAAAGAGCCTGCCAGAAGGCAGGAGAGAAAACAGTCTGTGAGCAGGGTGAGAGGGATCTTTAAGAATACTGCGTGCTCGGCGCAGACAGTGTTTCCTCTGGATGTCCTCTATGGCTGGCAGTGTGGTCCCTGTGATGCGTTGGGCAGTTTTCACCACCCCCTGCAGCGCCTTACGCTCAGCAACAGAGCAGCTTCCATACCAGACTGTGACACAGTTTGTCAGGATGCTTTCTATAGTGCAGCGGTAGAAGTTCACCAAGACGGCTCATGACAGCTGGTTCTTCTTAAGTTGCCTTAAGAAAAATAGGCGCTGGTGAGCCTTCTTGACCAGGCTGGAGGTGTTGGTGGTCCAGGAAAGGTAGTACTTGGAGATGTGGGTGCCCTAGAACTTGAAGGATGAGACAGGCTCGACGGCCATCCCATTGATGTGGATGGGATCATGTGAGCCTGTTCGTCCCTTCCTGAAGTCCTTGGTCTTGTCGGTGTTAAGGAGCAGATTATTGTCGGTGCACCACGTTGCCAGATGCTGTATCTCCTCCCTGTAGGCAGTCTCATCATTGTTGCTGATTAGACCAATCACTGTGGTGTCATCTGCAGATTTGATGATGGCGTTGGATCTGTTCACAGGCCTACAGTCGATGGTGAAAAGGGAGTAGAGGAAGGGGCTCAGCACACAGCCCTGTGGTACACCAGTGTTAGGTGTGACGGTGGTGGAGCAGATGTGGTCTGATCTAACATTCTGAGGTCTGTTAGTCAGAAAGTCCATAACCCAGTTACAGAGAGACGTGTCTATATCCAGGTCTCTAAGTTTGATCATTAACTTAGAGGGTATGACAGTGTTGAATGCTGAGCTGAAGTCAACAAACAGCATTCGTGCATAAGTGTTTTTATTGTCCAGGTGTGTGAGTACAGAGTGCAGTGCTATGGAGACTGCATGCTCTGTGCTCCTGTTGCCACGGTAGGCAAACTGATGTGCTACAGGGCGGTAGTCATTCAGGCATGTTGGGCTGGAGTGTTTCGGCACTGGCACAATAGAGGTGGTTTTAAAGCATGTTGGCACAGTTGCTAGGTTAAGGGACAGGTTGAAAATGTCTGTAAATACCCCAGCGAGCTGTTCTGCACATGCTTTGAGGACGTGCCCAGGAATACCATCTGGTCCAGCAGCCTTACGCACATTGATCCGACTCAGTGCGGTGTAGACTTCTGAGGAGGTGAGTGTAATGGGTGAGTGGTCGGTTGAGGAAGTGATCCTGATGTAGGGTTCATTATTGTCTCTTTCAAAGTGGGCATAAAAGTCATTAAGCTCGTTCAGAAAGGAGACATTTGTGGCTGTGGGTGTGGAATGGCTGGGTTTGTAGTTGCTGATGGCCTGTATGCCCTGCCACATGCGCCGAGGATCGGAGTTGGAAAAGTGCTCCTCTAGCTTTAGCTTGTAGCAGTGCTTGGCCTTTTTGATGCCCCTCTTCAGATTAGCCCTGGAAGTGCTGTAGGCCTGTGCATCCCCTGATCTGAAGGCAGTGTTGCGTGCCTTTAGCAGGAGGCACACCTCCTTGTTCATCCATGGCTTTTGATTTGGGTATGTGGTGATCTGTTTCTGGGTTGTAACACTGTCAATGGTGGTGTTGATGTATTCCAGAACAGAGGAAGTGTAGCTGTTAATGTCTGTGTGAGAGCCACATGTGGCCTGGGAAGCAAACATACTCCAGTCTGTGTGTTGAAACCTGTCCTGGAGTGTGGAATGTATGCAGCAATTATTATGGTGGAGGTGAAGTCCCGTGGCAGATAAAACGACCATCAGAAATTCACCTGCATTTGACCATCAGAAATTCCAGGTTAACAGATCAATGTCTCCCAACGATGACAGAGTTTGTGCACCAAGCTTTGTTAATATAAATGCATAATCCTCCGCCTCGGGTCTTACCGGAGTCATCCGCCGCTCTGTCTGCTCGGAATGTTTGATGCTCAGTTAAAGATACAGCGTTGTCTGGTATCCCGCTGTTTAGCCATGTTTCTGTGAAAATCATGACATTACAGTTCCATAATCTTTTGCTGTGGTTGATGCGCAGTCGAATCTCATCAATTTTGTTCACCAGGGACCGTACATTGGCGAGGAAGATGCTGGGTAAAGAGAGCCGGTGTGGTGTTAGCTTTAGCTTAGCTCTTAGCCCGCCGCGCTTCCCCCGCCTTTGTTTACGATCGCTCCGCCGCCTTCGAGCACTTCCGCCCGGCCGGGCAGAGCGCCCAGCCTCGGGTCTCCGGGTGATCTCTGGGATGAGTCGTAGATTGCTGATAAAACTGTCCGAAATGCACAAACCAATATCCAAGATCTCCTGTCGGGTGTACAATGTAAAGGCATTACTGTTCTGCACGAACAGACCCGAAATGAGCAGGAAAAATACTGCAAAATTGCAGAAACTGGAGAGACGCCGAGCCACGCGATGTGTACGTGCCGCCATCTTGGTCATAAATGTTATCATATGGTTGGTCATATAGTTATCTACTGTGCAATGTTGGTAAGTCTGTGCAAAGGGTAGCTTCAGTTTGCTGTTAGCTGACAGGAGTGGTTTACTTCATGATTGTTTGAAAATTATGTTCTGTATAACTTGAATACAATACAAAACCATTCGTCATTGACCTGTATCTGCGTCATTTACATTGCTTCACTCACATTCTTAAATTCTCTCACATAGCGTCATGGGATAGATAGTACAGTGTACATTGAGTGTGGATTTCAGACTGAAAAGAAAGAAGAAAAAAATGATTGCTGACAGAAGATATGAACAATATGGTATGTGTTGGGTACTGTATGTGTTGTTTTGTTATTACTATAGTTATTACATAATTATTATTGTTAGTGTTTTCCCTGTTGCCATCATAGAATATTTCTTTGATCATCACTATTATTCCCGGATAAGGGCAGAATTCTCTCCATTGGCCCTTATCCATCCTGGCCTTCCAATCATCTCCATCCATCGAATTGACTCTATCACTATCTCTCCACTCCCTCTATAGTTGGTGAGCATGTGGTGAGCGCACGGGCACCATTGTCCTGTGGCTGCCGTCGCATCATTCAAGTGGATGCTGCACACTGGTGGTGGTGTGGAGAGACCCCCCTCATGATTGTGAAGCAATTTTGGTGTATGGCCATACACAATAAATGCACTATATAAATACACAATTACATTATTGTTATTATCATCATCATCATCATCATCATCATCATCATTATTATTATTATTATTATTATTATTATTATTACTTTTTAAAATTAATTATTATTTTTTTTAATTATGACTATAAAAAGGAAATACTATTTAAAACTTTTATCATTAGTATTAACCAATATTATTCTGATTGTCATTACTGTTTACACACGTCCTGGTTATTTTGGTTCTTTTGCTGTTTATGTGTTCTGTGTTTAACCATATGTTTTATGTTTTGCACTCTGAATGGAAAATAAAAAGCAAAAGAAAAATAAACTGAAAAAAAAAAACATATTTCACCGGATGTAGTTGGTCATCAAATACCATGAATTTGGACTTATACTGTAACTGTGCTCACATGATGTTATATAATAGGGAAGTATGCCATTTCAGATTCATGTTCTTCTGTTGACCTCAGTTGTAATGATTGGCTATTTCAGTACGGTTGCCTTTCTATCAGCTCAAATCAGGCAGCTGTTTCTGTTGTTACATCTGGTAACAACAATTCATGTTTGAGTGATAATTTACTTTTTGGGTCATTTTCTGCAAACCATAGAGATCACTGTGTATGGAAATTTTAGAAGATTAGCAGTTTTTGAAAGCCTTAGATCAGCCCCAACATATTCAAAGCTGAACTTGTAGTCTGTACTTATTGTCTAGCATATTGTCTTAATCACATCTACACTGTCTAAATGCATTGAGCTGCTGCTGTGTGACTAGCTGATTTTATATTTTGGTTAACAAGTTGAACAGGTATATCTAATATATTTATGTTTGGAATATACAGTATTGACCATAATTTGTAGTCATAAGAAGTTATAATATGAATAATATGAATAAATTGTTGTATACACTGTGAAGGATAAATTAGTTTCTAGATTATGAAATCATTTAATAATTTGGCATCTGGTTTTAATTTTAATTTAATTTAAGATTTTGTTCTTCGATTTCATGTTTTGTTGTAGTTTGCAGTTTCTGGGACAATTATTCTGTATCTCATTAGATAAAAAGATAAGGATCAAAATTTGCTGTAAATTATTTTTAGTTTGAACCACCCTGCGATCAAAGACACGCTGTAATCAATACATGCCTGAACCAAAAATAACATCTGATAATCAGCACAGAAAAGTGTTTGACATTTTGTCATAAAAAGAATATATTAAACATGCATGCCTTTGAAACTAAGATTTTAATGAATCCTCAAGGGAATTCTGAACTGGATTTTTTTTTCTTACAGTATACAGCAAGGATCCTGATGTCCCGGATTCATTCTGCCGTATCTATGGCGCTTGTTGACAAAATATGTTTGCCTGTAAACAAACAAGCGGAGCCCAGGATCGCCATTGACCATGTCGTTCTCATGTATGATAATAACTACAGTACTTTTCTTGTGCTTTTTCAATTACGCCAGTTTTTTTTTCTATATAGCTGTGCAGTTTGTTTCCGATGGTTTACGCTAAAGCTCGATGTTATGAAATCTCAGTTGCCACAGCAACATCGGTGGCTGTAGTCACCGTTTCCATTCTCCTCGGCCTTAATTCCTTGTATGTCATTTGCATAGAAATAACATTCAGTAAGAGGGTGACTATCTCTTTCTCTGCCTGTCTGTTTACAACTCTCTCTATCGCTGCATCTCTTTCTCTCCGCCACCAGCGTTTTGACAGTCTGAATGCATTGCTCAACGGCAAGAGACACACATTCCTTTACATGTCTAATATCTAAAGTCTGTGTGTGTGTGAGCGTTTGTAAGAACGTGTGCATTGCGTTGATTTGGGCCCCTTCTCCTTCTGGGATCGGTTTCAATAAAGGCCCCTGGCCACGTCTCATATTACATTCATATTTCATCAAACAATCTCATCAACACGCCAGTAATAACATAATTAACCTGCTCACAGAGAGCTTGTCCTTTGTGGCAACCTGCGCCTCATTACCAACTCTGTATGTGTGAAAGTGAGCGAGCGGGAGAGCATTTTTAACTGCAACACTATATATATATATATATATATATATATATATATATATTTTTTATTTTGCAGTGCATGGATGATTCTTTGAACAAAAGTTGGACTCACCAATTAATAACGCCACTCATGTAGGGGTAACCACCCCATGCTCTAATGTTATTATGAGGGCAAAAGGATTTGCTCTTTACTTATACCTTGGTTATAGTCAGCACTGACATCTACCAAAAAAAGAGAAAACAAAACGTGTCTGTCAGGCCTTTTAACAGCTCTCTCGGTTGTTATAAGCCAACCATTTACAAGCAAAAGAAAACAAAATCAGGTAATCAGATGCAACTGTGGCAGATTTTTCTAAAGAATACTGAAATACTTCATGCTGTTTGCTGTTTTTCAACTCTACATACAGCCGTGCAGCGATTTCTCTCAACATGGCACCTGCTTTTCAGCAAAACGAGGGGGAATGTTGTGTGACAGCTATTAAATCATGAAACATTAACAGCGCCAAGAGCAATTATCCCTAAAATGCAGGTTGAAGGCAACACTCATTTATTTTGTGCATTTTTGTTTCTTTCATGTAAACTTGAGAAAGAGAGAAAAAAAGAAAGAAAATTGAGCTTTTTACTCACACTAATGTTGTGGAAAGTGTATGAAGAGATTCTGAATAGTAGGTCAATTGTTTTTTGTCAATGCAGTGGAAGTCAGTGGGATACAAGCAACATTTGTGACTTTTTTTTCTTCGCTTTCTCTGTGTTTCTCAGAGGGGGGGGGAAGCCAAATATGTTTAAAACAACATGTGGTTGTGTAAATAATTAACTATTTAATAAAGGCTAAGTATGTTGTTTCTGTGCTAAATGTTATTGCATTGCAATTATGGGTTTTTAACACTTTTTGCACATACTATAGTCTCAAGTCTCATGTTGTACTAATATTTCAGCAATATTCAAAAATACATTGTATGGGTCAAAATTACTATTTTTTTAAATGCAAAAAAAAACAAAAACATTTGAATATAAATATCTTTTTCCATGAATTTTTTTTTGTAAATTTTCTACCAAAACATACCAAAACCCAAGTTTTTGAATAGTAATGTACATTTCTGAATAGTTCATTTGGGCAAATTTAAACATGCTTTTCTCAGTATTGAGTTTTTTTTTTACCCTCCAGATTCCAGATTTTAAAATAGTTAGTATCGTTATATCAGCCAAATATTCTACTATCCAAATAAAGTATACATCAATGACATTTTATTCAGCTTTCAGATAATGCATAAATCTTATTTTTAATCTCAAATATGTACATTTATTTTGTGGTCCAGGGTCACATGTGTAACATTTGTTTCCATAGCCTTGAACATGAACATTAGATCACTGGATCAAATAGGACAAGATGTTTTAAAAAAGGAAAACCGTAAAACAGATGCAGATACAGATATTTACTTTTTATTCAACTGTATTTAAAATAGAAAAATACAGCAATAAGTGCACCTTACATCATTCTTCCCAAATATATTGAGATTTATTTGCCCGTATCAACTAAACCTATTAGAGCAATATTTGTAAATGTCCTAGACTTACAGCTCCCTGGCCACTTTATTAGGTAGACCTAACTAGTATCTGGTTGGACTACCTTTTGCCTTCAGAATTGCCTTAATCCTTCGTGGCATGAATTCAACAAGGTACTTGAAATATTCCTCAGAGATTTTGGTCTGTATTGACATGATAGCATCACACAGTTGCTGCAGATTTGTCCCGTTCCACCACATCCCAAAGGTGCTCTATTAGATTGAGGTCTTGTGACTGTGGAGGCCATTTGAGTACAGTGAACTCATGTTCATGTTCACAAAACTAGTCTAGTAGCCATCAGATGATGGGTACACTGTGGTCCTAAAGGGATGGACATGGTCAAAAACAATACTGAGGTAGGCCATTACACCACCAGCAGCAGCCTAAACCGTAGATACAAGGCAGGATGGATCCATGCTTTCATGTTGTTGATGCCAAATTCTGACTCTACCATCTGAATGTTGCAGCAGAAATGGAGACTCATCAGACCAGGCGAGGTTTTTCCATTCTTCTATTGTCCAATTTTGGTAAGCCTGTGCGAATTGTAGCCTCAGTTTCCTGTTCTTAGTTGACAGGAGTGGCACCCGGTGTGGTCTTCTACTGCTGTAGCCCATCCGCCTTAAGGTTGTGCATTCAGAGATGCTCTTCTGCATACCTCGGTTGTAACAAGTGGTTATTTGGGCTACCGTTGCCTTTCTATCAGCTCAAATCAGTCTGGCCATTCTCCTCTGACCTCTGGCATCAAAAAGACATTTGTGCCCACAGAACTGCCGCTCACTGGTTATGTTGTGCATGAGATGATTGTGGATGAAAATACCACACTTTCAAATTCCTTTCTTGTAAATCCATTGCCGGTGTTTACTGTCAATGTCTGTCTCCACATTGTTGGTCAAATATAAAAAATTTGCATTTTTTTTCTTACCTAAGTCAGTTTCAAGGCTATGAGAAGAATGGACTATATACAATCATGTTTTCTCTGTCATATGTTTTGCAGAAGCGCTTCCTCAAAACAAAACAACAAAGAAAAAATAGCAGAACTTCTCCTTTTTTTTGAACTTCTCTTGCTTTGATCATGTTGACTGCACTAGCACTATGCTGGAGTTATGAAGTACACATAGAGCACATTAATCTCATCTTAAAGGAACAGTTCACCAAAAAATACAAATCCTGAACACTTATGACCTTATTTGTGAAACACAATGTCTATACTGTTCATGCTATTTTTTGGGATCGGATAAAGATGAATAAATGATAAATAAATGATAAATAAAACAACTACAATTGTAAATATTTTTTATAAGTATATATAATTTCACTCACCTGGGAAATGGAGGCCACTTGAATGGTTTGTGAGCACCATTAAGTGCACAGCATGCCATATTATCTGATAATTGTAGGAAATAATTCCAAAAGGCAATTAACTGTGTAAAGCCACATAAAACAAAACAAAAATGCAATGTATATGTCAAGATCAGTGGCTAATCAGCCAGAATGACATGATGGTGACCAGCAAGACCTAGCTGCCACTCAAGTGGCCACGCCCTTAATTATGCAGACTTAATATAAATGAAACGGATGAGTTATAAAAAAATTCACCCCCTCACAGATGTCATGAAGTGTAATATATACACTGAAATTGTTTGTTGTACCAGGCTGTAAACATCATTTTTTCAGCTGTAAAGTTGGCCATTTTAACTGTGGGGTCAATAGAAATGTGCTCTATGGAGCCAGGCCTAGCGGAATGTTGATGAATGGCAGTTTTAGTTACTTGCGTATTAGCCTCACGAGGGAGAGTGGGACGTTGCCGCTTGCTTTCAACAGTTATATGTTATATATGCATTGTATTGCATATTAATTATAAACTATTAAAATAATTATAATTAATAAGCAATAGTTTAACAAAACAATTCCGTCAGGTGTTATTAGAACACAAATGATTTGACCTATTTAACCTCAACATGCTAATTAAAACATTATTTTTATTATTATTATCATTATTATTATTATTACTATATACATATTTATTTGAAATTGTTATGCTTTACTACTTGCTTAAATAAAAATATATATATAAAAAAATACATTTTACACATTTGTCAGCAGGAAGATTTTTTTTTATATTGTATATAAAATGAAATTCCTTCTTTATATATATTTACAATGATGGTAGAACATCATTTTACCCATATGACATTTTACTTTTCACCAAGTTATTTGAGACCTTCAAGCAGAAACTTTTACTCGCATTTAAAATGCTCTATATGTATATAAAATCACTTTTGTAAATTTAATCCAGACTCCAAAATGGGACTTCTCATCTTTGACCCATGTCTTATATGGTTTGTTTGGATATGCTGTTTACTTTTATCTCTCCTCTTTTTATGTATTTTTTACAGTCAGCCTGCATCAAACACGTGTTACGATCACCATCAAGTTTAATGATAGATCCCTATACTGTGCTGTTTGTTCTTTTTCCCGTACTCATAAAGTACCCACCACCAGCAACCGAGGGCTATATGGCAGATCAGGAAAGAGTTGTTTTAAGGCGATTACTCGTGCGAAGCTCTCACGATTGCAGCGAAACATTGCTATCCGGCTGGCGGGGTGCTGAAGACCGGGAGTGCACAATGCCTGTGATTAAGGATCAGCTGATTAGGCCCTGACTGTGTAATCTTGAAGAAAGTCTATGAAATCACTTGCTTTACAGCTGCGAAGTGATTTCCTTCACAATGGGCTACCTGCTACTAATCAGCTCTCTGCCACTGGAAAGCACCAAATGTTTTTGGCCTTTTAACTCGGGATAATGATGGCATGATGATGTCTGTTTCTTTGTCTTCTCTTTTTTGTTTTGTTTTTGCCCATTCACCTTTGGTTAGGCTAAAATGATGACAACGTTGTCAGTCTGGAAAGGGTCAAATAGCTAGGATTTCTATCGTTTTAGTTTTAGTTAGTTTCATATTTAGGGCTTGCATCATAAAAAAAAAAAAGAGAACCGTGGCCTCGGGAGGGCCTAAGGCTTGTGGGTAATGAACGACCCAACGGACTTCTAGGTAATTGGGCAGCTGGAAAACAGGTGATTGCTGTCAAATGGTTCTGGTTGACCAATCAGAATGCCTGTCTGGCTGGATGGAAGAACTGGGACTCTTGGGAGTCGCTCAGGGGGAAGCTTTAGGAAGATTGTTAGACACACTACTGTATGTGGAAACAGACCAAGCCATGCAGATTCAGGCACTTGTTCAAGTTACTTTTTTTAAGTGGTTGTTGTTTATTTTGTGGATTGCATTCACATTTTGAGACATTGACCATCATCATGCTTTGAAAATCGGTATACGCTCATCGGCCACTTTATTAGGTACACTTTACTAGCACTGCGTTGGACCCCCTTTTGCAATCAGAACTGCCTTAATCCTTCATGACATAGATTCAGCAAGGTGTTGGAAATATTCCTCACTGGATTTTTTCTGTAGAGACGGTTGTGTGTTAAAACCCCAGTAGATCAGCAGTTTCTGAAATACTCATACCAGCTCATTTGGTACCAACAACCATGCCAAGTTCATTCATTCATTCATTCATTCATTCATTTTCTTTTCAGCTTAGTAATAGCCTTTATTAATCTGGGGTCGCCACAGAGGAATGAACCGCCAACTTATCCAACATGTGTTTTACACAGCGGATGCCCTTCCAGGCGCAAACATTCACAGACACTCATTCACACTCATACACTACGGACAATTTAGCCTTCCCAATTCACCTATACCGCATGTCTTTCAACTGTGGGGGGAAACCGGAGCACCCGGAGGAAACCCACGCGAACACAGGGAGAACATGCAAACTCCACACAGAAACGCCAACTGACCCAGCCGAGTCTCGAACCTGCGACCCAGCAATCTTCTTGCTGTGAGGCGACAGCACTACCTACTGCGCCACCGCGTCGCCCCATGCCAAGTTCAAAGTCTCTAAATGACTGATGCTCAGTTTGAACTTTAGCAGATCGTGTTGACCATGTATACATGCCTAATGCATTGAGTTGCTACCATGTGATTGGCTGATTAGAAATTTGCGTTAACAAGCACCTAATAAAGTGGCCGGTGAGTGTATAGTCTTCTTGTGGACATGGACTCGTTTTATTAAGTAGTGATAGTAGTAATAGGAGTAGTAATAGGAGCAATATATTAATATAATATTGAAAGTGATGGGATATTTATCCATTTTTACCACATTATAAAAAATGAATTATATAAAATATATAATGAATAATTGCTTCCCAGAGATGAGTTGCAGCTGGATAGGCATCTGCTGCATAAAATTGTGCTGGATAAGTTGGCGGTTCATTCCGCTGTGGCGACCCCGGATTAATAAAGGGACTAAGCCGAAAATGAATGAATTAATAATTGCATAACCCCAGTGTGGATATGAAATCTAATTTAAATATATTTGTATGAATGTAAAACAACATCTGGCAATCACCATTACACATTTTTATTGAAGTGAATGGAATTTTATTAAAATATTTTGACTTTACACTTTATGATTTCTCAAAAACACTCCAAACATGTTAAAGCTACATACAAAAATATATGAAAACAGTATAATCGTTGCTATAAATACTTCTTCAATTCAGCCTGAAGAAAAAATATTTATTTATTATTTATTTATTTAATTTGGAGCCGATTAGACAAGCATGCGTAGTTGACAGTGTCATCACATCACACTTTTCTCGTTATCTATTAACACATCAATGGAAAATGTTTTTTTATTTTTATTTTTTTCTTTTATTAGAATTTGAATAAAAAATGTAAAAAAAAAAGAGATTGGTTATGACAGAGACCCCTTGTAAAAAACAAATCATAAAAAAAGAGGCTTTCAAAGGTACTGGTTCAGGTTAGGTGCTGACAGCATCAAGCCAATGTGCTTCCAGGATTGAGAAATAGGCAAAAGTAACAGAACTGTTCTAGTTTAGTGGTGAAGAAAAGGAGAGAAAAAAAAAACAGGATGTGCAGGAAGGTCTCTGCGTTCACATCAAAGGATGAGAAGATCCTTTTTATCCTAAGAGTCACTCGTCTAGACTAGTATTCAGGCAAGTCTTGACCTTCACAGAAGAGGATCTTCCTGTGTTCTCTGAGAATGTGCAACACTTATTTAAATCCCAGGAGTCTGGCTTCTTTCTTTACAGAAATATTTTTACATAGTCTTTTTGTTGTACTCATAATTTGTGCATTTTGAGAGAAAATATCTGTATTTTTTCATGTTAATAACTATTTGAAATATTCCAGTGTTGTAAATATGTAATTTTGTTGCAAACTGCACACTTTTCATGTATAGGATATTGACAAAATTACTATCTAGACTTTTTGGGATAATATTTAGTTTATTGTGTTTTTGTGCTGGTATCTTGGCTGGATTAGACCTGTCATGAATAAATAAAATGCACTCTAGAATAGAATCACAATTAATAGGCAACTATCGTTGCCAGTTTGCTTAAATGGGTTAACACTGGAACTACCAGATTTATACAACCACTAGAAGGACTATAATGGTGATTCTGATTGTTCACATAATGCACAATCAGATACATTACACACTAAAAGAAAATCATTCGATTTTTAAAACTGACCTGGATAAAGCCATCCATCCATCCATCCATCCATCCATCCATCCATCCTTCTGCCTATTGATCATTATATCGTACTATCTAGAAAGTGTTTCCATCCATCCATCCATCCATCATTTCCATCATTCTCTATTTTCATCCCGAGGCCCTCAGACTATGCAGCGCCACTGATGCGATCCAAAACCAACGACGAGATGATCCCGAGGTTTTCACAATCCTGGACCAGGCTGCATCCTGAGCAGCTGCTGTGGTGGTCATGGAGGAGTGGAGAGCATGAGACTGATTCCTGTGACGCTCCAAGGACAGAGGAGTCTTCGCTAAGGTCCAACATTCTCCAGCTTCCGGCGCCTAGACTGCAGCTCTGCACAAGATGTTTGGCCATAGGAGAAATGGTCGTGCCTAACTAAGCCTGGCTTCTCTCTGTTTTTTTTTTTTTATTCTTCACTTTCGTCAATTGGTGAAGTTTTTTCCTCGCCGCTGTCACCACTGGCTTGCATGGTTCGGGATCTGTAGAGCTGCGCATCGATGGAATTGCTCTTCAGTGTTTGGACTCTCAGTAGTGATTATTAACCCACACTGAACTGAGCTAAACTGAACTGAACTTAAACACTGAAAACTGAACTGACACTGTTTCAATTTACTATAATCTTGAATGTGAAGCAGCTTTGACACGATCTACATTGTATAAGCGCTATACAAATAAAGGTGGATTGAATTGAATTGAATTGAATCATTATATTTTACTATCTAGAAGGCATTTCTATTCATCCATCTCTCCCTTCCTGCCTCCCTCCATCTATCCATCCATCCATCTATCCCTCCATCCATTCATCCCTCTCTCTCTCCCTCCCTTTATCCATCCATCCATCATCCACCCATCATTATATCATACTATCTAGAAAGTATTTCCATCCATCCATCCATCCATCCATGCCTCGTTCCCTTACTCCCTCCCTCCATCCATCCATTTATATATTTATCAATCCATCCATCCATCCATCCATCCATCCATCCTTTATATTGTACTATCTAGAAAGTATGTCCATCCTTTCCTCCATTTTTGCCTCCATCCATCCAAGAATAATAGTGTAATGTATATAAAAAACAATTACCTGAGTGCAAATCTATTTTCATCCTTAAAACGTCCATAATTATAAGTGTTTAAATATAACTAAAGTCATATTTCCTTTTAGAAATTATCACAATGCATATTTATGCTTAGCTTATGTTAATACATATTTTTTAAAGAAGCCTAGCAGCTTTATTATGCTTTTTTTATTAAGCCCCATGTCTAATCACCACAAATTCCTACACGCAATGTGAATGAATTATACCTGGACATAATTAATGTTTAATGTATTAAAGTGTTAGGGTGAATATAATAATACCCTGATGGCTGTACAGAGTCATTTATTTAATTTATTATTGAGAAAAACAAAACAAAAAAAAACAAACACTGTTGCTTTTACAAATACATCTATATATCAAGATACATCCTTATACTGTATCTGTAGTGTGTGTCTGCATGTGTACTTTGTGTTCCTTAAGTTGTTAAGCCCAAGTGTCCCCACAAGTATAGCAATACCAATACATTTAGACCTTGTTGGGACATTTTGTGGGTACTTATGAGGAAAACAGCTCATGAATAATCCAGAATTTTTCTTAACTAAGTTTAAACTAATCCAGAAAACTTAACTAAGTTTTTAGTTTGCTTTGAGTTTAATATTTTGATTTGATTGTTTCCTATAAAGGTTGTGTTTAGAGGTAGGGTGATTGAATAGAGTACAGTATAAAAATCATTACTAAAAATCTATGGCAAGTCCCCATGAAGACAACTGTATGTGTTAGTGTGTGTCTGTACAGTATATATACACACAGACATGGACAAACATTTTGGTACGCATTTATTGAAGCAAGAAAAACTGCAAAAAAAAGTAATTATTTTAGAATTTCCTGATTTAAACTGAAGAAAAACAGATACAGTATTGCTTTCAAATTGTGTTTCAACAGAAGCATTAAAAAAGCAAACTAATGAAACTGGTTTAGATGGAATAATTTGTGCCATATATAGGTGTGCATATGTGTATACTGTACTGTATACATAAGTAATGGTGACACTGAATGCTCTCATTATGTGTTTAATTTTATTCTTATTATATTCTCTTGTTACACTTGTTTATTATATTCTCTTGTGGTTTGGAGGATAAAAAGGGCTGAACATAATTATGACAACCCATTATCTTATTAAATTGCCCTGAGACGTTAGCTGCTATGAATCGACACAAACAATGGACATGGCAAAAAGTGATTCGCTTCATTTACAAATAAAGATAAGAAAAAATAACAACATTTAAATCACCTAAAGTAAATTTACAAAACCAGCTACGTGTAAGATGTAAGTCACATGACGTACTTTACTTTCACTTCCCTTTTAGTAGATTTAAACAGTTTTAGTTTGAATGTTCAGAACAGATGTACAACTCAAAACAATGAAGTAAACCAGAGAACAGGTCATACAATTCAGTTCAATTCAATTCATCTTTATTTCTAAAGCGCTTTTACAATGTAAATTGTGTCAAAGCAGCTTAACAAAGAAGTTCTAGTAAATTGAAACTGTGTCAGTCCAGTTTTCAGAGTTGAAGTTTTTTTATACACAAGTCACACAAAGACAAAGAGCCGTGACAAGTGAGGAAGGATTCCCCCCAGTCTGGTAAGAGTCTTCACTCGATCGCTTAAATGACCCCCATACTATTCTCATTCGTCCACTCGTTAAAACTCTGTGTGCCAATCGGAACACCTATTGTATCTTTTAGAAGGATAGCAGACAGAAAATAAAAAAACAGAAAGGGGAGGAGGGAACAACAAACCAACACCCCAGGCGTGTAACACCTCTGTTCAGTTAAAGTTGAAGTACTAAATTGAGTAAACTACAAACTGAAAAGCTTTAATGACACAACCAGAAAATTACAATGCTAATCATGATGACAGACAAAAACAAGCAAAAAGCTAATATTACACTTTCCTCATCTGCCATTTACTGTCTTTTGATAATATCTACCAAAATAAATCCATAAATTATGTTTTTCATATTTTGCGATTCATGCTTTTAAAATTTTTTTCCCCCCGTTTATTTATGCTTTTAAATTGCATTATGGGATCTTGCTCTTTTCTCCAACAACCTTTAACCTTGAAAACTTTGAAAAATTGACGTTTATTGACTTTTTTAATAGTTTAAAGTGATATATTGTCTGGGTTGGTGTTGTAAATTCCGCTAGGAAAACCTAGGAATGAACTGTTAGTACATTTTCTGTGATTTTACAGATTTATTCATATATATATATATA
>CAIGQZ010035043.1:14801188-14815055 GCA_903798205.1 Danio tinwini | reverse complement strand
TGTGTGTGTGTGTGTGTGTGTGTGTGTGTGTGTGTGTGTGTGTGTGTTGTATTCCTTGTGTTGTGGGGACTAAATATCCCCTCAAGTATAGCAATACCAGTAAATTTTGTTTGATACCCATAAGGAAATTGGCTCATAAATAATCCAAGATGAAGTATTTTGGAAATGTAAAATTGCAGATTGTTTCCTGTGAGGGTTGGGGTTAGGGATAGGCTTGGTGTAGGGATAGAATATACAGTCTATACAGTAAAAAAATGATAACATCTATGGGAAGTCTCCATAAAGATATCAGTACAAGTGTGTCTATAGATGTGGCCTCTGAGAATGTGCATTTTTTCATGCGTAGTGCTGCAATTTGTCACATGCTGTGCTGCAGCAACAAAGACTGCCTTTTCATAAAAAAATAATAAATTGTGCATACGCAATATCCAACAGGTGGTGCAAGGAACAACCGATTTTTTTTCATTGTAGGGCCAGTGTGAGCAAACGCTCCCCAAATCAAACCATTGCTAGCCAACTAAGGTCGCAAGTTCCATCGTTATAATAAATAAATATAAAGGAAAGAAAAAACATAGCTACTGGTCAGTTTAAGATATCCCATTAAACACCTTTTAGGCTAGTGGGCTTTTTTTTTTTGCTTAAGATCGCTCTTATGTTTCTCTTTTAAATTTAAAGGTGTTGCCTAAAATAATAAAGTACTTTTAATTTAATAAATGGTATTTATTTAATTAGTCCTCCATGATGTTTCAATAGCGCACAATAATCTTTACACCACATTAAAGTCACAGCAGCCAGTGACTTTCAGTTGCACGTTTAGATGCATGTATATGTGTGTGAGAGACCGGACGTACGAGAGCTCGCTTTACAACTCCATCAATGCCACGAACGGCTGGGTTTCTTTCTTTCTTTCTTTATTTTGGAGATAATGAACACATATTTGAATTCACATATGAAAACAGCAGAAAGACATAAAACCTTACAAATTACGCGTCCACTTTTGTAGGCTCAACACAATAATGTAATAGTGTCTAAGCTACAGTATATTGAAATCATTTAAAGAATTACAAATATCAGATGTAATAAAAAACATTAAATAAACAAAAATAAAACAAACAAAAGCTATAACAGTTTAGGTATGCACACTATAAAATACTTTTAAAAATGTGGATACAATGATATTAATCAAATCATGCAAACAGAGCATTTTTTTTGGGGGGGGGGGGACTACCTTTCTTGTATGTGTTTGAAGTTTTGCGAAGTTTGGATTAAGACTTCACAATTGATGGAGAAAAATAAATTATTCTAGTTGATATGGTTGCAAAGATATGAACCAAAATGCAAAAATCACTTATTATTGCACCAACTATGGTTGGATTTGTTTATGTACTATATGTGTGTATACACTGTACCCAGATACAATGAGGCATTTGGGACCATCCTGACAAATTTTATTGTTTCAAGGACTTGATTTTGGCTGGCCAAACACGTTGAGGACAGAAAAAGAACAATTATATAAGAAAAAAAATCATTACAAATGCAATATGGATCCGACACCTTCCAGCACCTACTTCATTTTTAAATGCATGCAGCCTTGGTGTGCATAAGATACTTAAAAAAAAAACTGAATAATTAAATTAAATTAAATGTTAAAACCTTAAACTTTAAACAATGTCTGTTGTTTAACAGACCCCTTGGTGGAGGGGTCACTAACAGTGGTCAAATTTGGAGGCCCGAGTGAGTTGTTCATTAAGAGAAACTACATAGACCTGAATATGGCATGTGCTATATCACCAGAAATGATAGATATGCTGTTTTGTTTGCTCCAATAGCAGCTTTTATGATTGACCACAACCTCTCATGAAATCTATTAGCAAAGGATCCTAAGCTGGAGCTATAAAAGGCATGTTCGCAAAGGCTGAGGGTAAACAAATTAATCGATTTTCTTCACATCAATTATTTGAGGAGAACATTCTGTGAGCGCCTTTGATCCTTTCATATCAAAGAGATGAGCTCAGACACAAAACACACGCTTTCTCAGCACTGTAAAGCCACAACAAGTCACACTTATGGTGTATTTTATGGTTGTTTCTGACAAAACTTTGCTAGTTAATCTAACTTCAGTGTTAAATCAAATGCATCAGATGCTCGCTTTTTTATGGTTTTACCCTTATTGTGCAATTACTTGCATTCAGCATCAAAATTCCACCTGCATTTCCTACAGTAACCCAGCGCTGCAAACATTACTCAACACCCGCGTTCAGAGAATAACAGTAAATTTAAATGGTCTTGACCTGCCAAGTCTCCGTCAGCACGAATAGATTTGAATCATGCCCATTGCATTGCAGTAAACCTAAGATGATTGTGCCGCGTGTGCAGTAAACCTAAGATGACTCGGCTCGTTTGGATCATTTAAGGTCAAAGCGAATTTTTATTGGCAGGTTGCCTTTGATGCAGGGTCTTTAATCAGATGCCATTTAGCTATTTGCCACAAGGGCTCATGGGGGAGAGAGAAAGACAGCCCAATGCACTGCATCTTCATTAGGCTGGGGGACAGTGTAATCTCGCACATTTTGAATGCCATACAAGCTGCTACAGGAGCGTGTGGAGCTCCCCGTCCCATTTGAAATGGAAATCATTGGAGATTGCGAATCCAATGAGCTAGCAAAGCTTTGAATCAGAGATTAAAGTTGTTTTGTTTACAGGCTTGTCGCTGATAGATCGAGCAAGTTCAGGGAGAAGTGAACGAGGTGAGACTGTTCAATATTACATCTCGCCGGATGTCAGCGGTATTGAACGGCAGTTAATCAAATATAACCTTACGCCTAATATCATAATTAGAACTGAAATCAGCCTTCGGAAAGGTCTTTTGTGAAAACAATGCGCCGCACGAGTTTCGGAATAGTGAGAATGAAATGTCATCCCCACCGGCTGTGTTAGTGAAACAGCTCGAAAATACTATTGTTTATTTAACTGCCGACAGCTCTATTGTGCATATTTTCTGATATTTTTTTGGTCGGATGGAGGTCACCTTGCAAAAAGATCCAAACAATAGTCTCATGTCGCAACTCCCAGCGTGCCCATTGTTATCTGCGTGGAGAGCCACTCACAGAGGTTGATGAATACGATCTGAATGCTGGTGTGAAAGATGAGAGAGAGAGCATTAGAGGCAGAGAGAGAGAGTGCAAGGGACTGATGATGCAAGTATACGGCAAGATGCTAAATACCTTGGGCGAAATATAAAGCAAGACACTTGCAAGTATGCTTGCAGTGGATTTTGAAACACAGCGAGAGATTGAGAGGGCTGCCACATTAACATGCACCTCACCAGGTAGTGACGAAGTCGAAGCGTCTGCGATTGCCCTACGCTAATCCGCACCATCCTGAAAAGGCATTGCATCATTACTGAAGAGATGGGAACTTCCTTTGTTTTATGGCAGGATAATTGCTGCTTTATTTCGGAAAGGAGTTTGCATAAAAGCTGCCGTCTGGCGCATTATACGTTCCGTACACGTCCACGCGGATACCCACAAAAATAAAAGCTCACTCGTCTGGGCAAAAAGTGCCGAGCAAAATATCTCTCTGTATATCTATCATTACAGATATATGAACTCATTACAGCTGCCTCTGTTTTACCATCCTCTTTTTTTTCCCTAACCGAAACCTTAAACGAATCATTTATTCTTCCCCTATCCCCTCAATGTCCACAGACGGCTCCTCTTACTGGAAATGCCATCGGAGAAAGAGCTCTAATAATGAAGCGAGGGACAGCTACATCAGTATAAACACAACACACGGCCCCCAGGGCTCACCCCAACCCAGCGACAGGGAAAATGGATGTGGACCTTTTGGAATGGAATAGAGATGGCCTCAACTCTGGGTTATTATTCAAGCCTAATCTCCCATCAGGACCAGCTGTGTGAAGTGAACAAATGGGCTGACTATGGAAACGTCGCTGGCATTAGAGAGGGTAATTGGGGAAGCATGTTTGGACGGTACGGCTAACCAGGAGCGACTGGATGTGTTCATCTCCAGTACTTTAGTTAAGGGTTGAATTGGGCTGTGCAATACGACAATATACATCGTATGGACCAAATCAAAAGTCTATTGTTTCAAATCATGCTCTATCATTTATTACAGTTATACTTTCTCATAATTTGTGAGAACAATATTGCAGTTCATTATGGAGTTGCAGACAGAAACATGATTATCAGTGTCAAAAGAAGGTTGCTATCTTGAAAGTAGTTTTTTATTTAAATTTTTTTTGCATTTTGCTATTGACTTATCAGTTTATAAATATATATATATATGTTGGATTTGTAATCATTTGTTTTTGAAAAGTGTTTTTATTAATTAATTTTTCCTTCGGCTTAGTCCCTGATTTATCAGGGGTCACGACAACAGAATGAACTGCCCAAAAAGTTGATTTATATATATATATATATAATTTTTTAAATAATTAATTATATTTTCTTTTTACATTTTTAATTAAACATTTGCCCTGAATTTCTTAATTAGGTGAGAAATATGGTCACATATGAATTAATACTATACATATCTGGGTATATACTTTATCTGTAGTATATTATAGTATATTCTCAATTAGGGCTGGGCGATAAGTAATCGACATTTAGAACCTATAATCAATTAAATTTTTCCGAGTCTATTTTCTTTTTTATTACTTTCCCTACCACATGTGGGGTCACGTGACCCCACTCTGTTTATGCTTCGGCCTTTGCACAGTCACATACTCCTTTGTGTGATGCCGACAGTAATGTGCACCTCTCAAAAAATGTAACTACACAGCGCAATGACTCGTAGCGCAAGCTCTGTGATTGGTCAGCTTGACATGGTCAGCGAGCTCTTCCACTTGTAAAAACATGACATATAAAATATTGTTTAGGGATCCATGGCGCTACTCAATTTAATTTAAAAACACATTTGTTTACGACCACTTTTTTAGACATACCACACATACCACACATTAAAGTGATGTCTGTAAAGTGATTTCTATAAAATCATGGTGTACACAACAGTCTCTAGACTTGCTGCATCACAGACACCAATATTTTAACAAATTATAAAAAAAAAATAAAAAATCACATTCTGGCTATCGGATATTAGGCATGGTTATATATATATATATATATATATATATATATATATATATATATATTGCGATCGTGATTTTTAAAAAATTTACATCGCTTTGTAAACGTTTATTATTACCATATGCTGAGCCTCCCCATACAGTTTGATGTAGCGCATGGACCCGAAAGCCGCTTTGTGTGACGTCACACTTAACAACTGGATTGAAGCAAGTGTTTACAAATGTGAAGTCCTGAGCTAACACTAATTTATACTTCTGCGACCACTTTGCAGCCATATCTGTTCTCAAGTAGGACAATGGACTTCTTCAATGACTTCTGGATGACTTCTGGAATTCTTGAGACTTACTTTGCACAACATTGAGGATGATTGAAAACTGCACCTGAGATGCCTTAAAATATTTGTTTACAAAAGATGCACAAAATGCATTGTTTGAAATATTATTTACATGATATACAAGTGTTGTTTTATTTTGAAAATATACTGCTTATACTTTTAGTATTAAAAGCATTGAACTTTTCTAGAAGAAAAAAGTGACTGTTGGTTTTAGGCAGTGTGTTTTAATTTCAGTTGTTCAACATTGATGTTCAATAAATAATCATAGATAGTAGATACTGTAGTGTGTGTTATTCCTTAAATTATTTGACAACCAAGTCATGCACCCTTCATTTAAAAATCTCTCACCTGTAATATGTAAGCATGTTTAGTGTACAAAACTTGTCCGTGAACTAGGACAACTTTTTTTATAAACAAAATAAAACAATCGCTCATTAATCGTAATCGAGTTAAGACGTTCAATCAATCGAGATTTTGACTTTAGGCTGAATCACCCAGCCCTATTCTCAATCAAATGTAAATCACTGCACTCTTCCAAATAAGTTTGGTGGTGACCTTTTTTTTTTTTTTTTTTTTTTTTTTACAAATGATAAGTACCAAAGAAGGTCCACACTCAAGAATTGTATTAATTTAATCACAGGAGAAAAAAAATCAGCCGTGAGCCTTCGTCAATGCCTGTGGTACTTGTCATATGAGTATATTCTATAGAATGTAACAAAGAAATAGTCCTTTACATGCGCTCAGTATAGTTAAATTGATTGACTTGACAGAAATGGTATTATATCATAATATTCGTATATCGATATCATTATATGAGATGACTTGTATCATGATATGAGATTTTTGTCATATCCTTTGAATTAGTTTCACACGCGGCAAGGCTTTTCTTGCCTTTAAAAGCACCACCAAAATGTCCTTCAAGCTCGTTTTAGCAGAAATCACGCAAACATAAACACGTCGGAAGAAATAACTATTCGTGCATGTTAGATGTTTGCCTATTTAAAAAGCAATCACAACCGACTGGAATGAGACCAGATTTGCTAGCACACAGCAAGCAAATATTTATTAACTTTTGCAAACATTTCAATATTATATGTGTTTTATCTTTGCATGCTTGTAATTTGCGGCAATGACGGGATACAGATGGCAGGATCAGGGGAAGACATTAGCACACAGCTACACTACTGCAGTGACTAAAACCCTAGCAATTAACTCTTTCCTTCATGCATGGGGTGAACAGGAATGAAGAGGAGCTCAAGCAGAGATGAGGGGATTTTATTTTAATGATCTGATCCATTGATCCTTTAAATTTCTGCCCCTGAAGGAGGATGAGACAGATGCGTACGTACAATTCCTTCGTAATTTATTACCGTGTTGTCACTCTCGGGGTAAACTGCTTAGAAAATGTATGTCATTCTGTTGTCCAAACAGCATAAACAGTTTGTTTACCCTTTTCTATGACCAGGCCTGAAACACTGGGGGAATTTCTTTGCTTCAGGGTCGTGTTGCCATTATTTGTGCCCATTATACCACTTGATTGAATTGTGTTTTGCTATACCACCCAATTGCATAAAGAGGGGTAAATTGTCCTGAGGGGCTTGCTATTTTTGGTGGGGATGTGTTTAGTGGTTTGTGTATCTTTGACTATACAGTTGAAGGCAAAATATTTAATCCCCCAGTGAAATTGTTATTCTGTTTTTAATAGGGCTGCACAATACTGGAAAAATTACACATTGAAATATTTGTTTTATTCCACAATATATATTGCAATATGAATACAATTTTACTAGATGAGTTGAATAAATGCGTGTAAAGAGTCTATACTTGTATATTGATTGGGAAGATTCTGTAGGGGAGTGCATAAAATATAATTAAAGTTTATTTGTATAGCACTTGTATTCTTTTATAACAAACTATATTTATGTTATTGAGCACAATATTTGTATAATAAATAATCTACAAGCATAAATAAATTCAATAAAGAAAAGTATGCTAATTAAATTTACAGTGTTATATTGTTTTCCAAAGAGTAGAAATGGATTCAGGTATACACTACCTGACAAAAGTCTTGTCGCCCATCCAAGTTTTAGGAACAGCAAATAATAACTTGACTTCTAGTTGATTATTTGGTGTCAGAAGTGGCGTTAAATGAAAGACAAAGGCCACTAGATTATGCTTATTTTACCAAAATAAAATATGATCATGCCTTAATTTTTAATCATTTAATTAGGACAGTAAGGCCTAACTTTGCGTAGACTAAAGTCTTGACACTTAACAGAAATAAAGTACAGTATAGAATATACGTAAAGTCATGGTGCAATGGAAAAATAATATTGTGTATGGCTCCCATGAGCTTGGATGACTGCATACATGCATCTCTACAACGACTCAAATAACCTATTAATAAAGTCATCTGGAATGGCAAAGAAAGGGTTTTTGCAGTTCATCAAGATTCTTTGGAATCATCTTCAGTGCCTCCTTCTTCATCTTACCCCAAACATGCTCAATAATGTTAATATCTGGTGACTCGGCTGGCCAATCCTGGAGCACCTTGACCTTGACACTTTGATGTGGAGGCTGAAATATAAGAAGGAGCGCTATCCTGCTGAAGAATTAGCTCTCTTCTGTGGTTTGTAATTTAATGGGCATCACAAATGTTTTGATACCTCAAGCTGTTGATGTTGCCATCCACTCTGCAGATCTCTCACACACCCCCATACTGGATTTAACCCCAAATCATGATTTTTCCTTTACCAAACTTGACTGATTTCTGTGAGAATCTCGGGTCCATGCAGGTTCCAATAGGTCTTCTACAGTATTTGTGATGATTGGGATGCAGTTTTAACAAAAATCAACCATCTGCCACTTTTTTCAAATGATCAACTAGAAATCAAGTTATTATTTGTTGCACTTTACAACTGGGATTGACAAGACTTGTCAGGTACAGTAATTGAATAATCAAATATAAAATAATACTGCATAGTCTTCGTTTCATAAACAGTTCAATAAAATTAATCGTTATAATTTTTTTCAAAATAACAAACGATATGTTTTCTTATGCCTGAATGCTTTTAAAACCCTCACACAGTCACAGGCCTCAAAAAACATTAGCAAAATAATGACTTATTTATAATTTCAAATTATATATCTGTGATGTGACTATTGCGAATGATAACATTGCAGTATTGAATCTTGAAACAATACATTGTGCAGCCCTGGTTTCTAATATTTCCTAAATTTAATAGAGCTAGAAAATATTCAGAGTGTTTCCTGTGCATTTTATCTCTTTTTTTTGGCTGAAATATAAACAGAGATAATTTAGATTTTTTTTTAAGGTCAATGTTATTATTCCTTTTATATATATTTTTTTTTCGATAGGCTTCAGAACAAACCACTGTTGTTCAATGACTTGCCTAATAACATAACTTGCCTAGTTAACCTAATTAACGTAGCTAAGCCTTTAATTTGCACTTCAAGCTAAATACTACTATCTTGAAAAATAACTAGCAAAATATCCACTGTCATCATGGCAAAAACAAAATAAATTAGTTCTTAGAAATGGTTATTAAAACGTTTATAGTTGAAAATGTGTTGACAAAATATGTCTCCATTAAGCAGCACTCTGAAAATATCTGAATAATAATAAAATCACAGGAGTTCCAATAATTTTGCCTTGAATACAATTTGATACCCTTTATGCTCTTTTTTTCAGCTAAAGATTCTCTAATTTTATCCGTTTACATTTTTAAGATTACATGAAAGAAGCAAGCACCACAATTTCACTCCAGTTATCCCAAGTTACCACAGATAGAGAAGCAGGAAAAGCCAAATATTCATTGTCGCTACAGAGCAAGATGCAGTCCACTCAGACATATAATTTCCATTTTTTTACAAACAGGATTTAAGCTTTTAGGTATCTGGCAAATGAGTTGATATAAAAAATAAAACTTTCAATGTTGAGCAAATAGATCCAGTACAGCCAGAGTTAAACAACAAATTGCTCAGTTCCGCATTGTTGTACTCTATATCCAAGGTCTATTATGAGAAAGCTGCTCATTGATTTGACCTTCAGCTTATCCTATTTGTCAATTTCACACTCTTCACTTCGCCCACGACTTCTCCCTACAATAGTGAATAATTTACAGCTGCTCAGGTATGTGTTACACGAATCAAACATGCGTTTATCTCAGTTGCAGAAGTGCTTTTGTCGAAAATGAAGCCCTCTTTGTATTGTTGTAGCATGAGTATTAGTACCTGAATGTGTGTGCGCAAGTGTGTCCAAGCATTTCTCCACATCCCTAAGGTCCCCTAGAGCATCGTGACAAACTTTAACTGGCGGCTTTTGATGTGCCAGAGCAGTAGCGGAGGAGCACGCACTGGTTCCAGCATTTGGAGGAAAGCCCCTGTGCACAATCAGTATCGATTATAAGTCAGATCGCATCACCGCAGACAGCCCGGCTCTGATAACACATCAAACAAAGACACCGGATTGATTTCTCTTTCCTCGTTTTTTCCCTAATTATCTCAATGCTCATCCACCCACCCCAAAATACCAACGCCGGCTATACATTTCTCTCTCTTATCTCGCCTATCCGAAATTGCCCCAGATTTACCCACCAAAAAATGTTGATGCCAGATTGAATTGTGTGAGTGAGCTGTTGATTACCTGTGATTGAATTCAGATTAAAATCCTGTGGGTCTGCATGTCTGACTATAAGGAGAATAATGACTGCATTAATGCTAATAGCTCACAAATACTTAAAACATGTTTATTGGCTTGCGTTTCATTGGATAATAATGTAATCCCATAAAGGATTAGTTGATGCACTGATAGCATTAGGAAGAGGAGAGAACTATTGTTTAATATAGCATTGCTTGATTTATTTATTTGGTGAGATACGTCTGACAAGTCAACACTATGTTTCAGGATTGTGGTGCCATCGTTTTTGCCCATTATAGAACCTGATTGCATTGTGTTTTGTTATACCACCTGATTTTTATGTGTACATTTTCCATACACGGGAAAAAGTTTTTACTTCAAAAAAGTGAGTAAACCTGTTGACTTAAAATCAACAAGTTGATTTTACTTAACTAAAGTCAGTGAACTTATAGTTATGCGCATACAATCACGGCCACTTTATTAGGTACACCTGTCCAACTGCTCGGTAATGCAAATTTCTAACCGGCCAATCACATGGCAGCAACTCTGTGCATTTAGGCATGTGGACATGGTCAAGACGATATGCTGCAGTTCAAACCGAGCATCAGTATGGGGAAGAAAGGTGATTTAAGTGACTTTGAACGCAGAATGGTTGTGGGTGACAGACGTGCTGGTCTGATTATTTCAGAAACTGCTGATCTACTGGGATTTTCATGCACAACCATCTCTAGGGTTTACAGAGAATGGTCAGAAAAAGAGAAAATATCCAGTGAGCTGCAGTTCTGTGGGTGCAAATGCCTTGTTGATGCCAGAGGTCAGAGGAGAATGGCCAGTCTGGTTCCAGCTGATAGAACGGCAACAGCAACTTAAATAACCATTTAAGTATAGGAAACTGAGGCTACAATTCACACAGGCTCGCCAAAATTGGGCAATAGAAGATTGAAAAAACGTTGGCTTGTCTGATGAGTCTCAATTTCTGCTGCAACATTTGAATTGTAGGATCAGAATTTTATGTCAACAACATGAAAGTATGAATTCATCCTGCCTTGTATCAACGGTTTAGGCTGGTGGTGGCAGTGTAATGGTGTGGGGGATACCATTCAATACCAATTGAGCATTGTGTCAACGCCACAGTCTACCTGAGTATTGTTGCTGATCATATCCATCCCTTTATGACCAGTGTACCCATCTTCTGATGGCTACTTCCAACAGGATAAAGCGCCATGTCATAAAGCAAAAATTATCTCAGACTGGTTTCTTGAACATGGCAGTGAGTTCACTGTACTCAAATGACCTCTACAGTCACCAGATCTCAATCCAATAGAGCACCTTTGGCATGTGATGGAATGGGAGATTTGCATCATGGATGTGCAGCCGACAAATCTGCTGCAACTGTGTGATGCTATCATGTCAATATGGATCAAAATCTCTGAGAAATATTTTTAGTACCTTTTTGAATCTATGCCAATGGGGGTCCAATGTATGAATTTATAGTGGTCCAACTTGGTACTAGTACCGTGTACCTTATAAAGTAGTGTACCTTATGAGTGTAGTTTATTTACTTAATTATTATAAGTCAACAAGTTTACTGTCTTTTTTAAGTAAAGTTGACTAATTGCTTATTACAGTATGGGCTTGAGATTTTTTGGATTTTTTTTGTGTGATTTTGTATTTATTCTTATTCTTTTGTTATTCTTTTTTATTATTATTCTTTTTTTCTTCTGAGGAAAGTTTATTTTAGTTTGGCTGGAACACGATAAGTATATTTTAATTCAATATTGCAGTATTATCCCCCTTAGGAAATTATTATATTTATTTTTGTTTGTTTGTTAAGTTAGGTTCATTGTGTAATCCCATTAAGGTTTAGTTAATGCAGTTATAATGTTAGGAAAAGGAGACAATTTATTAATGCAGTATTGGTGTGATTGGTGATTTATTTCTCTGGTGGGGGGAGCCAGAAAGCTGGATGTTCATTCCCGATGTACGTAGCCTAATTCCCAATTACCCACTGTAACAGGAGCCATTAGAATCTTGACAAGTATACCAAACTTTCTTTATTAAAGAGTTGAGCCCTCTAACTGGGTTAGGTGTCCTGAGCCTTTGTGCTTCGTCTTGACAGACTGACGTGACGCTTCTTTAATTGCTTGTACCTCAGCAGGTCAAGGGGTAATCTACTCCTCTCTTCATACAGCCATCCCAGAGAAGAGATATCTGAATTCATTTAGCAAATTAAGCTTGGAGAGACAAGAGAAATCATTAACTTGCCGAGAATTACAAGAGTCCTCGTCCTCAGAAAGCAAACCAGATGGGACGAAGCCTCTACAAACTCCCCTCTTCTGTATCTCCGCGGTCACACCAAAAGCAGTTTCATATTAATTCTGAATATCCTCTGTTTAATCTCAGGTTCCTCCACACTTGGGCAGACTGTGGAGTGATGCATGCCCATGTACGCGTTGGGGTTGGAACGGTTGATGGTGTAATCTGTAAGACACAAATTAATTGTCAAAGTCGTCAGCTAGCGAGGCAGGCCCCGGCAAGTCAAGTCTTGAAAGACTGAAGGATGATTTAAATATTCTGCTGGATTTGCCTTCTCCCAGAGATGTCACATCTGATTTGACAGTCCCTAATGGCGGAAGACAGCAAGAATTTGTGCAAGGTTTGAATGAAGGTTAAAATGGAAATGGTTTCTGATGTGTGCCTCTCCGAAATGGTTCGCATTTAACTTCTGTATTGCATATCAAATGATTTATTATGTATTTAGAGATCTTATATGCCAGTAACAGGTTGTTGGTCCATGTAAATAATTTTGATAGATGGTGCAAACACATTTACCATGAATGCGGAATTGAGTAAGCGTTGATTTTGCGCCTACACTTGGTGAGCATCAAATCTCCATGAATATTCATCGATTTTTGTGTGGGTCACACAATGTTTGTTTGGTAGTTTTTTTTTTCCTTCCTGTTTAACACCATACGCAGAGTAAATTAAATGCAACTTGAGCCTACGCCAATTATATCAGTATACTTACTGAAAAAAAAAAGAAACCTGCGAATTAGCTGTGAAATGCACACACACACACACACACACACACACACACACACACACACACACACACACACACACACACACACACACACACACACACACACACACACGTGTGAGCTTTAAAAGAGGGAGAGGATGAGAAAAAGAGACCCTAATCTACTTTGGAAGTCATGTCTGGCCTGTACTCACAGTGAATTTCCTGGTGTAAATGGAAGCTAATGGGGGAAAGGTCTGTGTAATTCTCTCTCCATTAGCCACTCTGCCTGGCCTAATTGCTTAGCCGAGCCTGAACAATTTTGTTAGACATTGCTAGGGTAATTATTGCTGCTTTGGCTAAAAATAACAAACCTCACACTAAACTGGGATGCATGGCTGCTTTCTATTCGCATTATATCCCCACTATTTTCTCCATTTCTTCTCTCATCCTATTACAAAAACATATTGTCATGCTGGACGTCATGATGGAAATTACGCTTGATGTGTCTTTAGAGGATTCAATGGAGAGTTGTAGTCTCATAGAGGATTCGCATTCATGGATTGTGATTCTTAGACTATATTTGCATAACAACAGCATTTGAACCAAAAAATGGAAAATGTTTTGTGTATTTTAGCTGATCATCAACCAGGGTGTCCGTGGGGCCTTAAAAAGTATCGTTCGTTCATTCATACATTCATTCATTCATTCATTCATTCATTCATTCATTCATTCATTCATTCATT
>CAIGQZ010035043.1:14763205-14779025 GCA_903798205.1 Danio tinwini | reverse complement strand
TTATTATTATTATTATTATTATTATTATTATTATTATTATTATTATTGTTGTTGTTGTTGTTATTGTTATTGTTATTGTTATTATTATTATTCACAAGACTCCTACTCATCCTGATTATTTCCGGACACAATGCGGGATTGTCCTTGCATAAAATTCAATTCATTTCTAAAAGCCTGCTTCGAGGCTCTTTATCATAATCCAAATCCTTCACTGGAAGGTCACAGTGTTTGACAGGTCTCTGTTTAAACGCCAGGGCAATTTTTTAATTATGTCCCAATTACATGCCTTGTGAGCAAAATGGTCTCATCAAAGACTTCCTATAACTGTGGTTTTAGCCAATTAGAACATGACTGTGGCAGATTATTTGATGGACAGTTTTTAATTTGATATATAAAAGGGTAAAAGTAATCCCACCCATTCCCCCCGCGCGCGCTCTCTCGCTCACACACAGTGGATTGTGTAGGGAGAAAATTAGTTTGTAATTACCAAATATTCCACATTCTTTGGCACGTTAATTCATTCTGATAGCAAATATATTACAGTCCTAATCCACGGCAAATTCCTACCTGTCACAGCAGCCTGACTTTAAAGTGTAAGAGATGACATTGAGAGGCAGGCGGTGTGCCACTTTGATTATGGAGACTTTCGCTGAATGCAGCACATGTCGACACATGCTGATTGTTAAAATAAGCACAACAACACGTAAAATGGTTTGAATGGCTGTAGTTGTGAATGCAGATTTGTGTGTTTTGTGTGTATACGTGGTTTACGAGGACAAAATTTATATGGATATGATGTTAGTATGACAATGTTGAGGTGGTTTGTGAGAACATGCCTCATGTCCTCATTATTCAAAATGTTTAAAATCACTTAACAGGGTTTTTTAACATTCAAAATTTGCCACATGCATCCTATAAGGTCAACCCAGGTTCATTCTGAAAACGTACCCCATATACATTTCTGTGTACGAATCCACTGTGTACACCTTTTAAGATCTCAAATTATTTTGCTAGTGCTATTCGCGCCTGCTGTTCCAGAGTAAATTCACCAAAGGTCATTGTCAACTGATTGACTGACTGTCCAACCGATTACCCCCACCCATCCCCTTCCCTAAACCAAACCAATAGTATTTTAAAAAGCACAGGTTTACCAGTACCCACCCACTTCCCTAAACCCAACCAACAGTGTTTTGAAAAGCAATCCAGAAAAAGAAAATCCTGATTTTTACCACGTTTTCAGATTCAGATTCCACATTCTCACCCAGTTATTTATGTGTTTATTTATTTTTTGTCTTTTGTTTTTGTCTTATCTGCTTTCTGGAACCATTTGCCAGTCTGAAACCTTGTCATTGCAGTGACCTATCTGTGTCTCAAGTCCACCGACGTACGCTGCAAGTCAATGGACAAACTTGTAACAGCAGGAAAGCCGTCCACACGGAGGTAAGCGGTCAGATGCAAGCGCGAAAATGAACAACATCTGTTGTACACCTGTAGTGTTTGTTTTATAGACAAAATGCAGCCATTCTTACTTCTGGCTACATAATTCGCAATCTCCAGAAATGTACATAGCCCTACGCTTTCAGAATGAGCCTATGTTATATAAGGTTGGGGTTAGGGGTAGGTGTAGGGTAAGGCAATAAACACTAAAAAATGCTTGGTTCCACTCAATTCCTTCATGTTGTCTCAAAACAAATTAAGTTAACCTAATTGTCTTTACACTTTTAGGTTCACTCAGGAATTGTGTTGATTTAGCTAATTTTAAGTAAGTAGCTTGAACAAGCAGCAAAAAAAAATTGAGTGTAATAATCGGTATTTCAATATAAAAATCCATTATGCCTATGAAGAGTCCCCATAAACCACATATACAAGTGTGTGGGTAATTGACAAATAGACAGTAAAAACCATTTTTGAAAAAAAAAAATAGATTATGTAGACTGATGTTTGAGAAAATATAAGGAATCAATAACTTTAATAATGCAGGCATGCATTTTCTGACCGACAACAGTGTAGATGGAGTCCCACCTTACAGGTATCGTAAACCACATCAACAGGAGATACACGAAAGTACCAAAGTTATTGGCAAGTGTTACTACCTCATATTCCTCGCACAAACTGGATGCCGAAGATATTATCTCAATATCTTTGCCCTGAAGAGTATGGCCCGGTGATTAGCACTTGCCTCACAGGAAGAATGCCTCTGGATTAAGTCCCTACTAACCAGACTTGCGCTTTTCGCTTGTTTTCTCCGTGCTCGTGTGGGTTTTCCTCTGCTTTCCCGGTTTCCTCCCACAGTCCAAATAACACACACCCTAAGTAAATTGAACACACAAAATTGATACCAGTCAAGCTCTTAGTGAGTACACCTCTTCTCAGTCATCCATATCCATCATTTAGCTAGCCAGGTGAGTTCATCGAGATCTACCTGAGCTTAAACTCCCCTCTCACCCTGCCAACTGGAGGGAGCCCAGGGCTCGAGGATCTCATAACCTCAGGGCTCTCTCCCGGGACAGCATGCCAAACAAACTTTTATTATCAATCATCAGCTAAGTGTGAACTCTTGAAATTATATATAAATTAAGGTATTTATTAATTATTTTATTTGTAATTCATGAATTGTAATTCATTGAACAATGCTTAAGACAGTCACGTCATAGAACAGTTTCGGGATTTGGCTCAAAAACAAACAAACTAATAAATAAATGCATAACAAATAAATAAATAAAATATATTTATTACACATCAGTAATACCACAGCAGAGGTCCATGGAAGACAAATACATTTTTAACCAATTGCATTTTAAATGATGACAATACAAATTATGTTTATTTTGTAATGTGTGACAGTGAAATGTAATGTCACATCAACAAACCGTCAGTGTGGGGTTTGTGTGTGCATACCAGGTCTGTCAAATAACCTGATGAATTCATGAACATAACAAAATGGCCATCACAACAAACAAGCAACGGCATGATAAATATACACTGGCATCCGGGTCTGTTGTTTTCAAATGACAAATAGATTACAAGCCTGTTTGGTGTGTTGTAATCTATATGAGCCGCCTAAGGTTGGTTTCATTGTGCTTTCTTTGTAACCTTTATTGACATGCGCTGATGATACAGTGTAGTCTATATAGATTTCACAATGCCTTTTGGCCGCTTCATCATCATCTTCATATCGAAATCTGTCATCGTCAACAAGAAGCCTCAGGATTAATCAAGGTCATGTGAGATTGTCATATCTCTAGGGTGCTGCGTAATGCTGCTGAAAGAAGTTTATTTAATAATGATGAAGAGATTGTTATTAGAGTCATGTTGAAGCCAATGAAGCACTGACAGCCTTGCATCCAGACATTGTATTGCTCAGAGGATTATTTTTTTCATATTTTAATGGTGTTCTGTTGTTTCTGGTGTTTCTTCGGGCACATTAGTGTACACATTATGCATACATACTGTAAAGTACACCCATGCATATATGTGGTCATTATAAAGTGACTTTGAGTTTGGAAAAAAGGCACTATATAAAATACATGTTTGCTCTTCAAAGATACATTTGTGTGATTAATAGTAATAATCAAACAGTAAAACAATAGCACAACATAAGTAGAATAAGGTAGAATAAATATTTTAAATTGAAAAAAAATACAACATATGTAT
Organism: Danio tinwini; assembly: GCA_903798205.1. Classification (NCBI taxonomy): domain Eukaryota; kingdom Metazoa; phylum Chordata; class Actinopteri; order Cypriniformes; family Danionidae; genus Danio; species Danio tinwini. Next base: position 14,775,371 of record CAIGQZ010035043.1, on the reverse strand, counting down.
GTGTAGTTGCCGTGCAGCTAAGTATGTAAGTGGCCAGTCCTGATATTTTTCCAATGCCGATTGAAGCATGTGTGTTGAACGTTATTGTTAGACAGCTTATTGACAGTACGAGGTTCCACTACCACGTCACAAACAATATTGTAACAAATACTTCAGTCTCAGTTCTGCTGTTGTTGTTTTTTCGGTAAAACAATCATATGCTTTATTTTGTATTTCTTCCACTTTAAAATACGTAATGATCTTTTGATGTACTCTTCTTACACTTTGCCTAAATGATATTTCTCATTTTATATAATGCAGAGGAAATGTATAGAATAGCTAGGAAAAGTTTGCAAAATCTTTACAAAAAACTGATATTTTATACTTTGCCAAAAACCATCAGGCATTCTATACAATACCGAGATTTCAGACATTGACTGTAACATGGTAATAAATATTCAACTGTATATATATATATATATATATATATATATACAGTTGAAGTCAGAATTATTAGCCCCCCTGAATTTGTAGCCCCCTGTTTATTTTTGTCATCAATTTCTGTTTAACGGAGAGAAGATTTTTTCAACACATTTCTAAACATAATAGTTTTAATAACTAATTTCTAATAAATGATTTATTTTATCTTTGATGACATGATGATATAATATATAATATTGGACTAGATATTTTTCAAGACACTTCTATACAGCTTAGTGACATTTAAAGGCTTAACTGGGTTAATTAGCTTAACTAGGCAGGTTAGGGTAATTAGGCAAGTTATTGTATAACTATGGTTTGTTCTGTAGACTATTAAAAAAAATAGCTTAAAGGGGCTAATTATTTTGATCTTAAAATGGTTTTTTAAAAAAAATTAAAAACTGCTTTTATTCTAGCCGAAATAAAACAAATAAGACTTTCTTCAGAAGAAAAAATTATCAGACATACTGTGAAAATGTCCTTGCTCTGTTAAGCATCATTTGGAAAATATAAAAAAAGAAGAAAAAAATGCAAAGCGGGGCTTATAATTCTGACTATATATTATTATTATTATTATTATTTTTTTTTTTTTATACATGTATGTGTTCTATCTTTATGTATTTTACAATACAAATTTGAAAAGTTTGATTATCAGGATCTATTACTTTACTTTTTTGTAAAACTTAAAAAGCGATTAGTTACTTAACTTTAAAAAAGTGGGTAGACCCGTTGCCTTTAAAACAACAAGTTGATTTTACTTATACCTATTTTACTTGTCAGTCATTGACTTAACTTTTATAATTAAGCACAGTTTGTTTACTTATATAATAATAATTTCAACAGTCAACAAGTTTTCTCTTTTTTAACTCAACTAATCCCTTTTTACAGTGAAGCATTTCTTATTATTATCATCACAATTGAAATAAATTTATATATATATATATGAATTTTTACATATTTCAAATGATCTGCTCTTCAGAAACACATAAAAAACACAATAAAAAATAGAAATTAAAATTTTGATACTGTCAAAAATGACCATGATTTGAACAGTATAAAACTGTAAAAATGCTACAGTAAAAATCTGTAACCTGTTTAGCAGCAAGCTTCCTTAATATATACAGTGAATAACCATACATTAACAAGTTTCCTAGTATTCCCAGCATGACACTTCACTTTGTATGCCTTTTTGTTGACATTACTATGGCTTTTAGAGATTTATGTTACATCGAATAATGATACATAAAGTTTATTGAATTACTTTAATGTTACCATGATGTGTTTAGTAGCTGTGTGAATGACACTGAGCACCTTCAATATATTAGTCTATTTCCATTTTGCTTGTGGGAAAAGTTGTTTGTGATGAACATTCGTTCGACCTTTGACTTCGCATCCACACCTGCTTATGGTTGTGTTTTTGTCTGTGTAAGTTAAGCTTTGTAGATGTTTGTGCTTTAAAACTGTGGTCTGTGACAAAAACAAAAGGTGAAAAAAATAGTTTAATTTACCATAAAGTGTTGAAATTGGTTTCACGTTCCTACTGCATTTTTAACGGTTAAATTCTGGCAACCGCAGCTGACTTTTTTACAGTAAATTACTCAAATTTATTTTGACAGTACTCATAAATATATACATGTATTGTTGATACAATTTAGCAGCATTTTACTCCAAATTGTATTCCTTGTATTTAGTAATTGTAATTCCCTTGTAACTTTTTACATATTTTTGACACTATAGAGATATTTTCTGAAACTCCTTTAAAAGATAATAATAAAAACGATCATGCACAGTTTTGCCAGATATAGCTGACTTTTTCCAGCCCAAAAGCTGTCCAAAACCCACCCAAGTTCACATAAAACGCCCAAAATAGATTAATATTTTATTTAACTATAATTCATTTAAATCTAAATTTGCCTAGCTACTTTGACTATCATCATTTTTAACCATACAGCAAGGAACACCAGCAGTCACAGAACCACAACACAACCGGATCACATCGAAACAATGCCCCCCTCTCACCCACACACTGCACTTATTGTTGTGTGATTACACTACCAATTAGAATATATTTTACTTTTGAAATGGAGTATAAATTCCTTCTATTTGACTTTTTAAATTCTTTTGAACATATTTAGGTGCTGCTTGTCAATCAGACAATGCTTCTATGTTTATTCTTGCTGTCAATTGTGGAAAAAATAATTGATAAGTGTTACGATAAACTATTGTGAGTTTAGCTGCAGGCGCTGCGTAATGCGCGTGCATGTGAAGGGGAGTCAGGTTTGTCCGGGGAGTCCGATTTTGATACAACTTTCCTTCACCTCCTTTTACGGGTGGGCCCCACACGGTTTGTGCTATGCATTGGTCACTACTAACTGAATGTAGTAGGAGCACACAGTTATGTTTTTTTTTTTAAGTTGCATATACAATTCCATTTATACCCAAAGCATTCAAATTCAAAGCCGCCCAATCTGGCAACACTTATCATGCAGCTAGCTTTTTTTGCCAGATGTCTACTCAATTTATATAAGAAATATGCAAACATTTCTTTCTTTCTTTCTTTCTTTCTTTCTTTATTTATTTCTTTCTTTCTTTCTTTCTTTCTCTCTTTCTTTCTTTCCTCTTGTCTTTTTTAACTCGTATTCATCTTTTCGCTCTTTTTAATGCCATGCATATGTAAATTCATAATGCATATATACACTTCTACATAATAAACGCCGTCTAAATGCTTTATGATTAATGCCTTAGGCAGATGGGTCATTGGAGATCTCCTATCAAACAGCAGTGAAGCCTTCTCAACGGCGGAGTGAACAGGTGATGTCTTATCACAGAAGGAGAGCCAGCCGTGTGGATTAGACTCCAAGAATGACTGCTCCCGTATTCAAAACTGCTTTCATACAATAAGCCATCCCTTGTGTGATCACTCTCTCGGGATTTAAGATCAGTCTGAGGGAGGAAGAGATAGAAAGAAGACACGCTCGCAAACTTACTTTAAGCACATATGCGCATATACTTATAACGTATTCTGATTGCGTCTGTCTCGCACATCAGTCACGGACCAGTGCTAATCCTTTACGCTCGCACTCCCCAAAAAAAAAAAAAAGAAAGAACGAGCGAGAGAGATGGAGAAATGCCCCGAGTTAAAGAGATGTGAGAAGGGGATTTGCATTCAGAAGGGTCTATCCATTTTGTACAAGGCTTGCATGCTTATGGAGCCCTGCCATTACTGATGGCTGAACTCGCACATTAAACTATCAACCTGCTGCTCCACTGTTATGTTAAGCTGCGGAGGTGAGCGGTCATTGGAGCCCATTAAAACTGCCAAGATCATTGAGAGCTTCTGTTTTCCCAGCGCTCATAAAGCTGCGGAGTGCTTTTGGCAGGTCCAGGATCAGGTGGACTTAGATAAACAGTTTACATTAGCTCAGTCATCTGATCAATGGAGGAATAGCTGAGAACGCTGAATTGGCTTTCTTTGTTTGCTGTAGGATCAAAGAAGGACAATTACAATTCTTAACCTTTTGGACTTCTCTACAGTAGGCTAACGATCAAACAAACCACTGCTGTGTAGGGGTATGTTTACGTAACAGTGGTAGACTGTAGTTATGTTTGGATCATATTTGTTTATTCATTGGTTGCATTAGAGAAAAAATAAACAAACATAAACATTGGACTTAAGAAAAGTATTTTTAAGAATGCAAAAATTATTTTAATAAAAAAATTGTTGGTTTCAGCAATATAATTTATTTTTTCCAATTTAGGTGCTTTTCTGAAAGCTAAGAGCAACAAAAGCAGAATAGACTGTAAGCTGCCATGAGTGTGAGGAAAGAGAAAACATAAGCATAAAAAATAGCTGCATTTTCTAGGATTTTGGGTACATTTTAAGCACTTTATATATTTATTTTCCTTAAATTGGGACTACATACAACAAATATGTTATTTATTAAACGGGACAAGTAGAAGTGTTAGTGTTATCTAATCATATAACCAGTATTTACTAAGGGTGAGACAGTTCACAAAATTCACAGTTCTGTGGTCAAGGTTTTTGGATTATATTGTAAAAAATCCCCTACTGAAACAATTAAATACTATTTAGAAATAACATACATCAGCTAAAAATACACAGCATTATAATCTTCCGTTTACAGTATTTTAAACAGTTATTCTCAAGGACAAGTATTTTAATTTCAGTTTAAAACTTTAATTTAGTCTTTGCAAAAAGTTGTCAAACCATTGTAAAAATGAACCATTCAGTATACATGCGTACTGAAGCGTGGCAAGAGAACCAAATGTTTATTTGTTTTTTGTTAATGTTGTTATTTTTTTCTGTTCCATCTTTTGTATTTACCAAATACAAATCGCAATCAGCCAAGACAAGTCAGGCATACCATTTTGAATAATAAAAACAAAATAATAATATTAATAATAATAATAATAATAATAATAATACATTTAAATATATGTAAGGACAATAATGTAAACCACATACAAATAAGCAACACTAACAAATTATTCCCACTTTTTCTGATCACACTCAACACCTACATATGATACATGCACCTTATTTATGTTATAGTTTGTCAAGTAAAGTTCAGACCCAGACATTTATCTTTTCCACTAAAGTTGCATGTCTCACCTGTGTGACATCCAAGGGGTGTCAACTACAATGCTTAAATATGTATCTGAAAACTTTTGCACTTTAAAAAAAATATATATATACTTTATATAGTATAGTATAAAATAATATATCCTTTTCTTGATCAAAAAGTTTTAAAGTATAAAAAAAACCTCACAAATAAAAATGCACATGCCCTTCTAGCAGCAACCCAACACTGGGAAACACCCACACACTCATTCACACACGCACGTACACTACACACAATTTAGCTTATCCAGTTCACGTGTACCACATGTCTTTGGACTGTGAGGGGAAACCGGAGCACCCAGAGGAAACCCACGTGAACACGGAGAGAACATGCAAACTCCACACAGAAATGCCAACTGACCCAGCTGAGGCTCAAACCAGCGACCTTCTTGCTGTAAGGCGATTGTGCTATACCCACTGTGCCACCGTGCTGCCTTTTTGTTATTTTGTCATTAATTTTCCTTCGGCTTAGTCCTTTTATTTATCAGAGGTCACCGCAGTGGAATGAACCGCCAACTTATCCAGCATGTTTTACACAGCGGATGCCCTTCCAGCTGTAACTTAGTACTGGGAAACACCTATACACTTCTACATTTACACACGTTTACTACATTTACAATACAATATGGAAAATTGTGTTTATTCAATTCACCTATAGTGCATGTCATTTGGACTGTGGGGGAAACCGAGCACCAGGAGGAAACCCACACGAATTTGGGGAGAACATGCAAACTCCACAAAGAAACGTCTGTCTCTGTTCATTTGACTGAACAAAACAAAGCAAAGCTAAACAAAACCAAGACAAAACAACAAATGACACAAAACACATGACACAAAACACAAAAAAGCAAAACAACAAAACACACAACAAGACATGAAACAAAACAAAACCCACAGTTTTCGCAATGGAAAGTCTGCCTCAAGGCACGACCCGACACAACACGACAACAAAAGAAAATTAAATAAACAACAAAACACACGACACAAAACAAAACAAAAAACACACACACAAAAAAAGGCAAGGCACGAAATGAAACAATGAAACGAAACAATACAAACCAAAACATCAAAAAACAAAATAAGGCAAGACACGACACAAAACGAAATGCAATGAAACGAAATGAAACAACAAAACACAAGACACAAAACAAAACAAAAAAACACAAAACAAAACAAAAAACGCAAAAAGGCAAGACATAAAACAAAGCGAAACGAAACAAAACAAAAAACAACAAAACACATGACACGACATGGAATGAAACAAAACACATGACAAAAAACAACAAAAAACAAAACAAAAAACATTAAACAAAACAACAAAACACACACCATGAAACTAAACAAAATAAAAAACACAAAACAAAAAACACAAAATAAAACAAAGCAAGGCAAGGCACGAAATAAAACTACGAAACGAAACAAATCAAAACACATGACACAAAACAAAAAACGCAAAACAAAAAACAAAACAAGGCAAGACACGACACTAAACGAAACAAATCAAAACATCAAAACACACGAAACAAAACAAAAAACACAAAACAAAAAATGCAAGACACAACATGAAACTAAGCGAACAAAACAAAAAAAGCATAAACACATGACACAAAACAAAACAAAAAACACACAAAAAAAACAAAACAAACGACACGACATGGAACAAAACAAAACAAGGTGTGATGCAGGCATAACACAAAACTAAACAAAACAAAACACATGACAAGTAACAAAACACAAAACAAAACAAAAAAAAACTAAACAAAACAACAAAAAACACAAAACAAAACCTTCAAAGCCTTGGAATGTACAAAGAGCATACTTCTGTATGAAACACACCAGAGATAGTTTAAAAGTGTATACAGCCTGATAGAGAAGTGGGTATACTCCATATACTCTCCACTACACACTCCAGAATTCTATCTAGGGACAGAAACAGGATGGGCAGAGAAAGAAAATGCCCCCTAAAAAAAACCCTCTCTGTATGGCTGGTCCTGACAAACATGACAAGAGGAGTGTATGAAGTGACACTGAGCTCTATCCTGTGCTGCTCTTCCTATCATGTTGTAGTGGATGGAGGTCAGGGTCGTCTTCAAGCAAACATACTCCCTTGTCAGGCCCTGACAGCAGCAATGGGACGGATGTCTGATGACTACAGCCCTGCCTTTTCCACCTACACCCCAAATGTCACCTTCCCCCTTCAAAGGCACTTATTATTCTTCATTTTGTAGTACCTGTCCAAGCTACTGTCATATCATGCCATCATTGCATTCTACGGCTGCTTCCTTTTATAATTGTTGTATTAGCAGAGGCGAAAGGGCAACTAGTGTATTTTGTTTTGTTAGTTTTTTATGCCACAGCTCTTCACTCAATTTTTCACCACAATAAAGCACTTGCTCAGTTTCTTTTAACTTGAGCAAACTGACAGCCTGCATCTCGGACATCAGCAGGACGGAGAGCGAACACAAGCTGTATAATGGAACGTCAGATGGGTTAGATGTGTATCAGATGTGAGGGCGCGAAGTGCTGTTAGCCACACTTTGTTCATTTCCGATTGGTCTGTCGATCAACAGCGGCAAAAAAATATCTCATTCTGTCATGTCCTCTCTGTCGCTCCTGTTTGACCCTGGAAAATAATGGTCAGCATTTTTTTTTACTGTTGTGACTGTGGTAACAATTATGGCTTGGGAAGCTACAGTACAGCGAAACGATACAAGCATGTTTTAATTTAATATTAAACCACAGTAAAGCTGCTGTTTTGAAAAACGAACAGGGATGCTACTTTAGGGTACAATATCCATTTCCATATCCGTTTATTGTATAAATATTAGGGTTGTCAATTCAATGTGGGAATTGGTTATTTAAAAAAAAATCCAGCCAAGAGATGATTGGTAATGAACATGATTCAGGCCACCTATTGACTTTATTATGAAGTCTACAGAATGTAGTAAAATTTGTGTATAATTAAAGATGCCATGGTTGTTGTCTTTTATTTATAATATTATATGAACCATGTTACAAAAGTAGGGGCGACAAAGTGGCTCACAGCAAGAAAGTTGCAGGTTCAAGCCTGTGCTGGTCCCAGTTGGCATTTTCTGTTTGGAGTTTGCATGTTCTCCTCGTGTTGGTGTGGGTTGTCTCCAGGTGCTCTGGTTTCCGCCACAAGTCCAAAGACATGCAGTATAGGTAAATTGAGTAGGCTTAAAAAAATTGTCCGTAGTGTATGCGCGTGAATGAAAGTGTATGGATGTTTCCCAGAGATGGGTTGTGGCTGGAAGGGCATGCGCTGTGTAAAACATATGCTGGATAAGTTGGCGGTTCATTCTGCTGTGGCGACCCTACACTAATAAAGGGACTAAGCCAAAAAGAAAATGAATGAATGAATGAAGACTACAGAATGTAGTTAAATTTGTGTCAAATTAAAGATGCTAGGGCAAAAGGGCTTCTGTGTGAGTTGTTGTCTTTTATTTATAACATTATATAAACCATTCTACAAAAGTAGGGGCGACACAGTGTCTTAGTGGTTAGCACTGTCACCTCACAGCAAGAAGGTTGCTGTTTCAAGCCCGTGCAGGTCCCAATTGGCATTTCTGTATGGAGTTTGTCAGGGGCCTCTTTTTCAGCTGTTCTTTTCTCCCACTGTTGGCTAATGCTGAAAAGATTTGGACGTTTTCATTTTATTTGAGCTGATGCGATTTTAATGACGACAATTTGGTTACATTCAGACACAATAATAGAAGTGTACACCTGAGGTTCCTTCAGACACCTTTAATAATGCCTAAGTAGGTGTTAATTTAACTTGAAGTGTCATTATACTTACAGTGTAAGTGATCAAAGCTATTAGGTGTAGCTAGTACTATTAAACATAGTTTTAGCAAAAGAAGAAAAAAATGAGGACAAGAATGAAAGACATTATTAGAATAATTCCATAATAACTGACCATTTCAGACTGACCGTTGAATGTTAATTGGAATGAGAATATTTAGCTGGGAAGCCGAGTCTGTTCCTGATAAATACCATACATGTGGTATAAGAATCATAATGTTTTATTAGAATATTTTTTTTCTTTAAAACATAATAACAATAATAATAATAAGTATTATTCATTTTTATTATTGCTAATTATTGAAAAAACATTTATTTTAATACATTTATTGTTGCTCTTGTTATATACAACAACACTCACCGTCCACTTTAGTATGTACACCTGTCCAACTGCTCGTTAACGCAAATTTCTATTCAGCCAATCACATGGCAGCAACTTAAGGCATGTAGACATGGTCAAGACGACCTGCTGCAGTTGAAAAACGATTTAAGTGACTTTGAACGAGGCATGGTTGTTGGTACCAGACAGGCTGATCTGAGTATTTCAGAAACTGCTGATCTACTGGGATTTTCATGCACAACCATCTCTAGTGTTTACAGAGAATGGTCCAAAAAGAGAAAATATCCAGTGAGCGGCAGTTCTGTGGGCGCAAACGCCTTGTTGATGCCAGATGTCAGAGGAGAATGGCCAGACTAGTTCGAGCTGATAGAAAGGCAACAGTAACTCAATAACCACTCGTTACAACTGAGATATGCAGAAGAGCATCTCTGAATGCACAACACATCCAACCTTGAGGCGGAAGGGCTACAGCAGCAGAAGACTACACTGGGAGCTACTCCTGTCAGCTAAGAACAGAAAACTGAGGCTACAATTCGCACAGGTTCACCAAAATTGGACATTAGAAGATTGGAAAAATGTTGCCTGGTCTGATGAGTCTCAATTTCTGCTGCAACATTCGGATGGTAGGGTCAGAATATGGCATCAACAACATAAGAAGCATGGATCCATCCTGCCTTGTATCAACAGTTTAGGCTGGTGGTGGTGGTGTAATGGTGTGGGGGATATTTGCACACTTTTGGCCCATTAATACCAATTGAGCATCATGTCAACACCACAGCCTACCTAAGTATTGTTACTGACCATGTCTATCCCTTTATGACCACAGTGTACCTATCTTCTGATGGTTACTTCCAGCAGGATAACACACCATGTCATAAAGCATGAATCATCTTAGACTGGTTTCCTAAACATGACAATGAGTTCACTGTACTCAAATGGCCTCCACAGTCACCAGAGCTGAATCCAATAAAGCACCCTTGTGATGTGGTGGAACAGGAGATTCGCATCATGGATGTGCAGCCGACAAATCTGCTGCAGCGGCATGATGCTATCGTGTCAATATGGACCAAAATCTCTGAGGATTATTTCCAGTACCTTGTTGATTCTATGCCATGAAGAATTAAGGCAGTTCTGAAGGCAAAAGGGGGTCAAAATTGGTACTAGTAAGGTGTACCTAATAAAGTGACCAGTTAGTGTATTTTTAGAACTGCTGTATTTTTAATATTTTTAGCAGTGATACTGTATAAAAAGCAATAATTTAAACATTATTATTATTATTATTATTATTATTATTATTATTATTATTATTATTATTATTATTATTATTATTATATTACTATTGTGACACTTTAAAAACTGAAAATTTATACTGTAATATATCATTTACCAACTGTGATCATCATCTTTATAATTTTCATAATCGTGCCCTGACATCTCATGGTATTTTCCCTCATTGTCGACTTTAGGGATCCAATCATTTGAGGCAATTACCATGGCCTTGCAGCTCTAGTAGTGTACTTAATATTCTTTTCTCTCTTTTGATAGTGTGTGCACCCTGCCATTCTGTTGGCAACTCAGATTAATCAGGTCCCTAGTAATTGCAGTTCCTGTCAAGAGCGGAATGAGGATGGTGCACCGACTCAGTCTTGCACTCACTCTTTTCAAGTAATCCATAGACTGTCCAAAAGAAGGTAATGAAAGTCTAGCAACACAAGTGTCAAGAGGATTAATACACTGATCACCAGGAGTAATTCATATTCACCCCAACTCGTTTTTTGTTTGTTTGTTTGTTTATTCGGCTTTCAGCAGTTACATTTATTTTTTTTTTAATGCAGAGGTGACAGTTGTTTTAAATCTGATGTATTTTCAGTCTCAAAAACAATGTTTTGATGGAATCAAATGGGCAGAACATGTTAAAAGTTTTATGCTTGGACTTAAATTGTAGTTTTGGGCTAAAGAACAGCTCATCAGCCTACCGGATTTTGTTTCCTGTTCCTGTTGAAAAGTTTTCTGTTTTGGACTGAAAAGACAGCTCATCAGCCTACCAGATTTTGTTTCCTGTTCCCGTTGAAAAGTTTTTTTTTATTTTGGGCTGCAAAAAAGGCTCATCAGCCTGCAGGCTTTTGGTAAAGACATGGTTTGCTATAAAAACAAATGAATTTGATGATGTTCAGCTTTTCAGGTGCCATTTTCCTTTTCTTTTTGGCATTGCTTTTATCATCATTTTTTTTCCATTGTACATTCAAATTTACAAAAAGGCAGGATTTCCATTGTGACCGTCTTTAGGCCAGAATTGATTACAAAAGCTGCAGCCCTTATGTGGCAAATTCATATTTCATGATCACCGGCGTCATGGTGGTGCAGTGGGTAGCATGATCGCCTCACAAGCAAGAAGGTCGTTGGTTCGAGCCTCGGCTGGGTCAGTTGACATTTCTATGTGGAGTTTGCATGTTCTCCCTGTGATCGCGTAGGTTTCCTCTGGGTGCTCCAGTTTCCCCCACAGTCCAAAGACGTGCTATAAGTGAATTGGGTAAGCTAAATTGGCCGTAGTGTATGTGTGTGAATGAGTGTGTATGGATGTTTCCCATTGATGGGTTGCAACTGGAAGGGCATCCGCTGCGTAAAACATATGCTGGATAAGTTGGTGGTTCGTTCCACTGTGGCAACCCCAGATTAATAAAGGGACTAAGCCGAAAAGAAAATGAATGAACGAATGAATGAATTTCATAATTACATCATTATTTTCAATTAAGTCAAGCTACAATATGGAAATGACAATGTGTAAACACTCTTCTAGCCCATTTTGGAGTGAATTAAATATGCCAGACTAGTCATACATGTTATGTTATACACTGTGAAAAAAAATAATTATATATATATATATATATATATATATATATATA
>CAIGQZ010035043.1:14741679-14753205 GCA_903798205.1 Danio tinwini | reverse complement strand
TTTTTTTTTTTGCTTTGAGAGGCGCTTTTTTGAATGATTTACTAACGGTCGTGAGCATTTTGCGCGCTGTTTATGAGCCCTGTGCACCTCGCGTTTTAACCGCCTGCTTCGCCTCGCAGTTTTGCCGTTGGGCACTCTGTGCTTGCAGTTGAAAAAAGTCAACTCTGAGTGGAAAAATCTTGTTACATCACTCACATTTTTCATTCTCCAATCGAATGTATGTTCAGTGTTACATAATCATTCAGAAATCATTCTAATATGATGGTTTGCTGCTATATTAGTATCATTTATTATTGGAAATCCTTAATAATGGTTCCTATTATAATCAGCATTAAAAACATTGATTGTTCATGTCCATACAGGATTTCTGTGAAAAATATAACACATTTTACTTTTCAGCATTCAAAATAACAGCATTAATCTGTGATTAAATCTATTTTGGTAATAAAATCAGTTTTCATACATTTAATTTAAATTCAAGTGTTTTAAAATGGTAATTTTAGATGGGAATATATTAGTTACCACAAAAAAGAGTTCTCATGTCAAACAAGACTTGAGTAATGATGATGTGCTGTAAATTCAGCTTTGCCATTACATGAACAATATTATTGTTTTTTATTGAATTTTCTGAAAAATGCAGCCTTGGAAAGCCAAATTGTCTCTATTTCATAATTCCCTCCGTAAATGTCCTTAAAAAGTGTATAATTTCTAATGGCAGTTATGCTGTCTTTAGCACAAAGGAAAACAAATAAATAGTTCATGTAATACTGCTTTATAGTGCCTTGTTCCCCTATATACACTGCCTGTCAAAGCATATTTCACTCCGCTCACTGAAGACTGGACTAGCAGGACATTATTGGGATAATTGCATGTCCACTCAAGGGATGCAAATGGGCCTGTTATGTGATCAGAGTAATAGAAACTTTTTTTGACAGAGAGGCTGGGGTGAGGAGGTACAGAGGAGAGGCACGAGTTGCTTAAAGGGGTGTAATTATTCAGTCAAATAATGCTGACAGGGCACTACTCAGTGAGCCATGGAGGAATCCAATACATCCAAGTTCTGAGACTTCTCTAAAAAAACAAACAAACAAACAAAAAAAACTATAGGTGTAGTACAGTATATGGCTTTAATCATAGAGTCAACCAAAGAGCAAAAACACAATTCTTGAAATTAATTTGCTTTGCATCCAAATAAAAGGATTACATGGCAAGATAATAACTGTCTTCTTTATTAAAAAAAGTGTTCAGTGCATATTAAAACTGAACAAATGTTTTGGACATGACCATGCATAGGGCAGATTATGTGGAATGAATTAATTTTAGTATACAATTCCTAGCATGTACATACCAGACAAATGTCTTGTTGTCTACCCCAGTTGTAAGAGCAACAAATACCAACTTGATATTTAGTTGATCATTTGGAAAAGTGTCAGAAGGTAGATTTTTCTGAGGAATCATCTGTTGAACTGCATCCCAATCGTCACAAATACTGCAGAAGACCTATTGGAACCCGCATGGACCCAAGATTCTCACAGAAATCAGTCAAATTTGGTGAAGGAAAAAATCATGGTTTGGGGTTGCATTCAGTATGGGGGCATCCGAGTGATCTATAGAGTGGAAAGCAACATCAACAGCCAGAGGTATCAAGACATTTGTGCTGCCAATTACGTTACAAACAAGAGGAGAGGTCAAATTCTTCATCAGGATAGCACTCCTTGTCATACTTCAGCTTCTATATCAACGTTCCTGAAGGCAAAGAAGGTCAAGGTGCTTCAGGATTGGCCAGCCCAGTCACCAGACATGAACATTATTGAGCATGCCTGGGATAAGACGGAGGAGACATTGAAGATGAATCCAAAGAATCTTGATGAACTCTGGGAGCCCTGCAAGAATGGTTTCTTTGCTATTCCCGATGACTTTATTAATAAGTTTTTTGAGTCATTGCAGAGATGTATGGATGCAGTCCACCAAGCTCATGGGAGTCATACACAATATTAACTCTTTTTCCACTGCATCAAGACTTTTGTCTCAGCAAAGTCAGACCTTACTGTCCTAATTAAATAAATAAAAATCAAGGCCTGATCATATTTTATTATGGTAAAATAAGCATAACCTTGAGGCCTTTGCCTTTTTATATAAGACACTTCCCATACCAAATGATCAACTAGAAGTCAAGTTATTATTTGTTGTTCCTAAAACTTGGATAACTAATTAACTTGGAGTCAGCTAATGAACAGCAGTTATTGGAAGAGTACAGAAAAATAGTATCATTACTTGCCAAAAAAGTTAAGTATCTACTTAAAGTATGAATAAAAATTTGCCCTTCTAACAATAGTCATGGGTAGTGAACATTATGCTGTGATGATTCCACCTTACACCCTACATATTAAACATGTAGCTTACATCTGTGCCATTTTTGGAATGATGTTTCTAAGTTCAAGTTAAATTATTTGCCATTCATGGACTGTCAATTTAAAATGTGAGATAAATTTAATGTGAGAACGCATTACACTAATATATGCACCTATAACAAGCTGACAGAAAGCACGTTTACCTGAGAAGTCTGTCTAAATAAGGAGCAAAAATCTAGCTGTGCTAATATATTAATGCTTAGGTTGTATACTTTGAACCCTGACTAATAGGCCGTGAGTGTCCAGCATTTGTGAATGTGTTTGAAAACGTAACATTCTGTAGTGTATTTAGTTATTGTTTAAGGCCATTTGGTGATTTCAATCATACAGTAGGCATTCTTCATCTACTCGTTAGTAACATTCAATCTAAATTGTCTCTTGATCACAGCTTGTAACAATTTTGCATCTTGGGGGACACTTTTAATGCTTTCACACTGTAGCCTACACATCTGCTGCTTTTATAAAGCGTTTGTGTCTTTATGGGGTCTGTCCTATGCTGTCTTTGTCAGGATTCTGCCACTTCTGTCTTGTTAATTCTTGTTTTGGTCCAGACACTAGTCCTGTCTTGCCTAGTATGCTGTGATCAGCTCGAGTTTCCTCAGGTCAAGCACTCATATTCCTCATCAATAAGCATATCGTTGTCATTGTACAGTATGAGCACCATCTTTGCTGTGCTGGACCGTGCTCGGGATATGCGCTCTTGTCCTGGTGTGTTTGTTGTTTTGTTTAGTTGTTTTTGATTTCGGTTGGTGCTTGTGTACTTGTGTCTTGCGTTTAGTCTTCTGTTGATCTTGTGTTTAGCACGTGGTTCATGTTTACATGCGCCTCATGCTTTAGCTGTTAATGAGATCTCTCATTGGCTCCGTGTTCTAGTCCTGTTTTTACATGAGCACATGTCTTGTGTTGTTTTTGTGTGTCATGTACTCTCCTTTCTATTGTCTAGTCCCACCCTCCTTGTTAACCCATTATTGGTTTATTAAGTTCACCTGTTTGTTTGCCAATTATTTTTCCTTTATAGCCTCCTCACGACTGCTATCCTGTGCCAGTTGGTCATACATCATTATTTCAGTCAAGTCTTGTCTGTCCTGTTCTGTCCAGCCCTTATCCCTGCCAGCCCTGCCCAGTCAAGTTTGTTTGTTTAGTTGTATATTCATGTTTTTTTTTATTATTATAATGTTTAATTTATAATGTTGTTTATGGGGTTGTTTTTGTTGCCCTTTTGTTTTATATAATAATTATTGATCCTATATTTTGTATTGGATCTAAGTCCTCCTACTTCCCTTACTTGTAACGTGACATGATTAGTCTACATATTCACCATGGACAAGAAAAAAATATAAAGTAATGATTGGAGGTTAAAGGAAAATGACACAAAAAAATTGACTTTTTAAAACTACTGTATGAAAGCATTTATAAAGTATGAGTATTTTTATCATTTACTTTACACCTCTGATGCACAGGGAGAGAGATGTTACTTCAGTGGAAATTTACAAATATGTCCAGAAGATACACAAGGAAAAAAATAACTAAATTGCCTGAAATCTTCATTCAAAGCATTTGATTGCATGGTATTAAGGCGAAAAATCCATTTACTTTCAGTTTGTGACATTTTCTGTTCCAAATTGCCTGACAATGCATTGGAATTGCTAGTTTGAAGACTACACAGACGGAAAGCAAATAAAATAGGTTGGCTGAAAGGCAAGAAATAAAATTTATGAATTTTATTCATAAAATTCAGAATTTTTAAAATAGGAGCAGCACGGTGGCTCAGTGGGTAGCATTGTCACCTCAGAGCAAGAAGGTCACTGGTTCGAATCCCGGCTGGGCTAGCTGGAATTTCTACATAGAGTTTGCATATTCTCCCCGTGTTCATATGGGTTTCCTCTGGATGCTCCGGTTTCCCGCACAGACATGCGCTATAAGTGAATTGAATAAACTAAATTGGCCGTAATGTATGAGTGTGTGTGTGAATGGGTGTTTCTCAATACTGGGTTGCAGCTGGAAGGGCATCCACTGCTTAAAACATGCTGGAATAGTTAATTTCGCTGATGGGACCTGTAAAATAGAGACTAAGCTGAAGAAAATGAATGAATGCATTTTTAGAATAACTAATGTATTTATTTATTTTAGATTATGACAAGTCAAGCAATGTCTTAATGGAAAAACAATCTCTAATCACAGAGATGATTTGTGGATAAACACATTATTATATTTTTTCTGTTCATACTTTTTTGTATTAGGTGCATTTTTTTCTTCCAGGTTCATCTCTATGTGACCTGACAGTTGCATTGTGACCCCAACCTGTCTGTCGCTGGCCTCATGCTTCAGGCTTTCACTTTTACATGCTTTGACCTCAAATGTCCAGCTCAGTACGGACATCTGCCTTTGATGCTGATTTTGCATGATTGGCCTTACTCTGAAGCCCCATCTGTGACCCTCTTCTTTTCTCAGAGCTTCCTCTTGAATTTGGCGGATGTGGAACAGTGGTCTGGATTTTAATCCCGGGGTAAATTGAAGTTGAGCGCCCACTGGGCATAGAGGCATAGAGCTTTAGCCCTGGGGATGCGGGTTTTTTAATTTGAGTGAGGCGATGTTGGTGGCCTATAATTGAGCCCTGACAATAAGGAGGGTATAATGAGGCAGGCTGTGAGGGGGGAGAAGCTTAAAGTGAAGAGAATGTGCTCACAAGCCCAAGGGCACAACTATAGTGATCACTGCTGTGCTTGAGGAAGGGGATGTTAGTGCACTTGTGTACTATGTGTTGATGAATACGTAAAGAGGGGAAA
The DNA here is from genome assembly GCA_903798205.1 of Danio tinwini. Classification (NCBI taxonomy): domain Eukaryota; kingdom Metazoa; phylum Chordata; class Actinopteri; order Cypriniformes; family Danionidae; genus Danio; species Danio tinwini. Next base: position 14,748,008 of record CAIGQZ010035043.1, on the reverse strand, counting down.
GTGCCATGTAATCACATTAGTTTGTGCTACAGTACCTGTATAACTGGTATTTGCTAACCTGTGTTTATAGAAGCTCGTTTCAGACCAATTCTACAGTGGCCGATTCAATAATGGAGTTAGTTTTGCACACAGTAGGAAGGATGACACCACGGCTGAAGTATTTTTTTTACACAGGTAATGTTGTTTTAAAACTATTTTAGTCACGCAAAGCTTATGTAGATTGTGTTGTTTTACAAATGGGTTATATGCGCGGAAGTGTTGTTCAGACATTGAAATCTTCCAAAAGATTTATGTGACTATTTTCAGTTTCATAAGGAACCTTTTACAGCATCGATAATGTAGATTTTTACTTAGTTTAACAACAAAACATCATTAAATAGCTCTATTCCGTCTAGCCGGCTTTACTGAGCTGAAGTTGGTTTTTATATTCAAATTGGTTCATTTTTGAACAATGACAACCTGTGATGCAGTCTCTATATTGTTTACCATGCTACTCTGAATATTGGGTCTGAAATAGCATGTAAGTAAGGCTTAGTAATAAGTGTAATTCCTGTATTCTGCCGGCCAACCACTAAGCATATATTAGTTGCTTTAGGGCAAAGTGTGTGAGAGAGTGAGACCAACGATTCTTGCATGCATGAAATATTGCATTAAAAACACACTTAATATAATAGTTTTCTGTTCGGCATTGTAGTGTTATAAAGTACTATAAAGTCTTCTAACTGGCGAATGACATGATCTTGGATGATATCAGGAGCCATGGCTTTGGACGGCAGGGGTGAGACTGTGTTTCAAAGATATTATGCTAACCTGTTAGCATTTTGGCAGATCACCTACTGCACCTTTAACATGCTGCAATTTAGGAAACACATGCAATTACACAATTAAGCCAATTAAGAAAAGATTCTCATCAGTTTGACAGCAAACATGTTGCAAAATTTTTTTTTTTTAAATTGCACTGAATTTTCTCACAACGCAAACAAATAAAAAAATGCCTGCATTTTTTCACAACACATGAAAAAAGCATGGGACACAATGGAAATGGGGGACCCTAAAACTTGACTGATCTGACTATAGGTTATAGTTATTGAGGCTAAAAAAATCATGTGATCAGGATGTTAAAATAAACAAAAAAACTCACCTTTCAAAGATCACCTACAATTTCAGCCGGGTCCTTCATGTTTTAGGGTCCCCTTGAAACATTTCAGAAATTGCAGGTGTTTTCTTAATTTGTTTGTGTTGTGAGATTTTTTTATGTGTCTGCTTTGTGTGGGCTTGCAACACATATGCTGTCAAGCCGATGAGAATCTTTTCTTAATTTGCTATTTTTTTTTTTGCAGTTGCATGCATGCATGTTTTATTAAATTGCAGTTTGTTAAGCTCTCTCAGCCACCTTAACATTCAGATTTTTTAAAAAGCATTTATTAATATTTTTTATTAAATTTGATTTACCTACAGTAATCTTTCTTTGTATAATTCTGGCAACCACTTTGGGATTTTGGTCTATACTATACAGAAGTTTGTATGCAGTCAAATCTGTCGGCAAAGGCTTTGACATCTTTTTCTACCAAATTATGTTGCGTAGATATCATTGAAATTTTCTCACGAATGATCACCAATGGGCAGCACGGTGGCTTAGCGGTTAGCCCTGTCACCTCATACATTTTGTGGAGTTTGCATGTTCTCCCCATGTTCGTGTGTGTTTCCTCCAGGTGCTCCAGTTTCCCCTAAAGTCTAAATATGTGCTATAGATGAATTGGGTAAAACAAGTTTGCTGTAGTCTATGAGTATGTGTTTTATTGTGAGAGTGTATGGGTGTTTCACAGTATTAAGTTGTGGCTGGAAGGGCATCCGCTGTGTAAAACAAATGCTAAAATTGTTGGTGGTTCATTTTGCTGTGGTGATCCCTGATAAATAAGGGATTAAATGCAAATGAATGAATTCATTGTCATTGATCAGCTCTATGTAAAATATAAGATCACATTTATAATGTGCTTAATAATTGTACTTTCATACTTTGTTAATGATTTATTTTTGATTACTAAATTAAGTATCACATTATTAACCAAACAGTTATTTAAGCACAGTTGGTGTTTTTTTTTTTTTTAAGATAATTCAGAATGAGTTAGGAAATGATTTATAAACTATTCAATATAACATTTATAATTCTTATTATTCAGGCATATATTAATAATTATTTGTATGTTAATAAATGCTTTATTAACTTAACTTCATGCAGTTTTTTGACTTAATCTAAAGTGAGGACTGTTTATGCTTTATAAATCCCTTATAAATGAGAATTAAAGACTCAGTTTTATTCTAAACAGAAAAAAAAACATAAACAGCATTATTCATTTCTATTCATTTGAAGATACACAAATAAAACTATTAAATTAAAAATAACGCTTTGCAACCTTATCTAAAATAAAATTACTGCACAATTTAAACATTATTAAACATATTATATTGTTAAATTAATATATTGTTGTTGTTTTATCCAATTTTATGTTCTATTTTGACACTCCTGTTAATCAGCAATGTTTAAACTTTACAGTCATTTTACTTTTTTAGATAAGACCACTAAGATTATTGTTCATTTGATACCAAGCCTTTAAGGGTGCTTTCACACTAGCACTTTTGGTCCGCACCCGAGTTCGTTTGACGTCATAGTACGGTATAATTAGCTAGTGTGAACGTGTGTTCTGAACCCGGGTGCGCACCTGTGAACCGTACCCGAGTCCGCCTGAAATAGGTGGTCTGGGGTACGGTTCATGCTAACTCTGGTACGGTTCACTTCTGGTATGAATGCAATCGTACCAAATAATGGAAGTGAACCGCCAACTGTACAACAAACTATGGTTTTCATAACGTTCATTCGCGCGCGCGTGTGCGTGCGTGCATGCGTGCGTGTGAGAGAGAGAGACGTATTTTACCTTGGTGACAAGCGGGACTAAGCCAGGGCAAACACAGTGATGTCTGCTTGTCTTCTCTAAAAACAGCTTCTGCAGACACTGTGTGATGTTCTGAAGGTTTCTAAAATTTTTGCGGCAGATGGACTCAAGCTTTCTGCATATCCAAAACTAAAAGACTGAGCAAAAGCAAATCGACCGCAATGTGCGGAAGTCTTTCCTTTTTGGCACATTGCTTTCTTGACCGTCACCTAGCAACAGCCGTAAACAAAACAGCAGCTCGATGACGCAATCGTACTGGGGTTCAGAAGGAAAAAAGACAGTGTGAACACAAACCAACTGAGAAGGTGGCAAAGGGGGCAATCGAACTTAGGGTATGGTCCAGGCAATTGAACCAAGTGTGAAAGCACCCTAATTGTCATTTATAAGGGATTTATGAAGCATAAATAGTCCTCACTTTAGATTAGGTCACAAAACTGGATGAAGTTGACTTCATAAAGCATTTATTAACATACATAGTAACCATTACTCTATGTCTGGATAATAAGATATATAAGTGTTAATTTCAGTAGTTTATTAATCATTTACTATCTCTTTCTGAATGATCTTAAAAACCTCCATCTACTCTTAAATACAAATGGTTTGTAAATAATGCAACACTTAATTTGAAATGTAATGTAATGTGTATTTATATAGCACATTTATTGTGTATGGCCATACACCCAAAGCGCTTCACAATCATGAGGGGAGTCTCTTCACACCACCACCAGTGTGTAGCATCCACTTAGATGATGCGACGGCAGTGACAGGACAACAGCGCCAGTGCGCTCACCACACACCAGCTATTAGTGAAGTGAAGAGACAGTGATAGAGCCAATTCAGTGGATGGGGATGATTAGGAGGCCATGATGAGAAAGTGCAGATTGAGGGACTTTGGCCAGGACACCAGGGTTACACCCCTACTCTTTACGAGAAGTGTCATGGGATTTTTTAATGACCACAGAGAGTCAGGACCTCGGTTTAACGTCTCATCCGAAAGACGGCGCCCACTGACAGTGTAGTGTCCCCTTCACTTTTACTGGGGCATTAGGACTCACACAGCCTCTCTAACACCACTTCCAACAGCAACCTAGTTTTCCCATGTGGTCTCCTGCTTAGCTTCAGTGAGTAACCGGTCTTGGGCTGCAGGGTGATTAGGCTGTTGTTATCATCTAGTAATGAAAAATCAACCAGTCACAAATTGTGCAAGTACTATTATTAAGCACATTATAATTGTGGTTGTAAGTCAAGAGTGCAGCATTTGTAGCTGCAGTTATAAACTTCTTACTAACGTTTATTAATAATGCAGAGTTAATGCTTAACAAATAATGAACCCACTAGATGCTAATGCTTAATAAATGATTCATAGTGTGTAGTTATTATGAAGTGTTTCCGGAAATGTTTTGTGGGAAACCTATTGAATCTGGAGTATGAAGCGATGACCTCTCTATTGCCATGTGTGATTAAAACACATTAAAACATGCACTGGATTGCACTTTTTGAGTAGCTGTTTTACATCTGTTTTGGTACTGCTGAAAATATAAGTTATAATTATAGGTTAATGGCAGTGAATCAGCTGGGGGAGAACATGAAAAAATATGTATGTGTGCTTCTTTAGGGAGAACGAAAAAAAATGCCCCTTTAAATGTAATGAATTCAGGTTTCATGATGATAAGTGCACTAATCACATCATTCAGACACTCTGGGTTGAAATGAATGTTTCCAAATGACTAATTGCCATGTGTGTCTGTGCGAGAAGATTGTGATGAATAAAAAAAAAAACCACAGAGTAGCTTGATTTCACAGTGAATAAAGCTAAGCTTCAGGTTAGGCCTTAAGGGCATCATAAATTGGATATGTGCTGGCCTATGGAGACATGTACCTGTCGGACAGATTCATAGCCACACACACACACACACACACACACACACACACTCTGGTATCTATAAACTCACCTTTTCAGGCTTATCTCAACTCATCTTCCTTCAGACATCTACTGTAACTGAGATAGTCTATTTCTCTTGTTTCTGTTCTTTCCCTGTGTTCCTCCATGTCTTACTGGTTTTCCTCTGATACTGTATTAGGCTGCAGGCATTGTTAGGATCAAGTGAAGAAAGCAGTGCACTAGACTTCACTCTCCCCCTGCACTCCTGGTAACATCAGACTGTGCATCTGATGTTTCTGTGCATGAGAGGACATACAAACATTTTGTGAACTCATCCATTCAAGGTAAAGCATTTTACTTGCACAGTATTTATTCTAAAAAAAAAGTATGAAACTATCCACAATCCAGTTTACACAGATGCTAAATTTAATGTATTTTTTTGTTTGTTTTTTTGCAATACATATATTTTTTTTTCAATTTTAATTACTGGACATTCTCAGCAGGCTAAAATTGGCAAAATAGTTTAACCCTCAAATTAACTCTATGAGCAAAAAATGTAACCTAAAAACATAAACTTGTGTGTTATGTTTTGTAGGCTAATCCATAGCCCACCCTAAATGCTAAAGGTGCTAACTAGCCATGAACCGTTTGTCCAAAAAAAGTTGGCAAAATATTTCAACCCACAACTTAACCAAAACAAATAAACCTGAAAACATAAACATACTTGCTTATTTCATAGGCTAATATTGGATTTGCAACTCAATTTAGCTAGATGCTAACTAACAATACAAAATGTGTTTTTTTTAGCATAAACATGCCTCCTTACCTTGAAACAAAGCATACTCTTATGAAACAAATGTCGACAACAAAAAACGGAAATAGGCTAACAGTCCCACTTAAATTCATCAGCGCACACTTTTATTTGTTTTTGGTCAATGCTGGATCCACAATTCCGTTTAACAAAATGTTAAAGGCACTAACTACCAATACAACTAGCAATATTTGGATAACTTAAACAAAACATTAATACATAAGCACACATATGTTTTATTTGCTAATGCTGTGTTTTATATAGTCAGTTTTTGAACGTTCACTTCTTACCCAAAGGTTCCTTATACAAAACTACACAAAACATGATATTCATGTGAAGTATTTTACTTTCCATATTACATTAACATTATATAAATTATATATTATGTTTTTTAAATTCTTCACTTTCGCCAATTGGTGAAGTTTTTTCCTCGCTGCTGTCGCCACTGGCTTGCATGATTTGGGATCTGCGCATCGATGGATTTGCTCTTCAGTATTTGGACTCTCAGTATTGATTATTAAACCACACTTAACTGAGTTAAACTGAACTGATCTTAAACACTGAAAACTGAACTGACACCGTTTCAATTTACTATAATCTTCTATGTGAAGCTGCTTTGACACAATCTACATTGTAAAAGCACTATAGAAATAAAAGCTAGTTGAATTGAATATATATGAGTAAT
>CAIGQZ010035043.1:14699131-14709617 GCA_903798205.1 Danio tinwini | reverse complement strand
TGTGTGTGTGTGTGTGTGTGTGTGTGTGTGTGTGTGTCAATATGTTTAGGTGCACACTCAAATGGAAGGCTCGTGCATGTGCTGTGTGTTTGTGTCCTTGCATGTGTGTTTGTGTTCAAATCTTTTGAAGTTTTAATTTAGTTCTTTATATTTTTTCATATTAAGCAGAATGGGAAACTAAATTAAATTGCCAATAAATACAATTAAGTTATTTATTTCATTACTTTAAAATTAGATTTTTGTAGACTTCACTTTAAACTTAAAATATTTGTCTTAATTTTATAACCACCAACTTATCCAGCACATGTTTTACGCAGCGGATGCCCTTCCAGCCGCAACCAATCTCTGGGAAACATCCACACACACACTACGGACAATTTTAGCCAATTCACCTGTACTGCATGTCTTTGGACTGTGGAGGAAACCGGAGCACCCGGAGGAAACCCACGCGAACGCAGGGAGAACATGCAAACTCCACACAGAAACGCCAACTGACCCAGCCGAGGCTCGAACCAGCGACCTTCTTGCTGTGAGGCGTCAGCACTACCTACTGCGCCACTGCGTCGCCCATATATATATATATATATATATATATATATATACGGAGAGAAGATTTTTTCAACACATTTCTAAACATAATAGTTTTAATAACTCATTCCTAATAACTGATTTATTTTATCTATGCCATGATGGCAGTAAATAATATTTGACTAGATATGTTTCAAGACACTTCTATACAGCTTACAGTGACATTTAAAGGCTTAACTAGGTTTATTTAGTTAACTAGGCAGCTTTATTATTAGGCAAGTTATTGTATAACAGTGGTTTGTTCTGAAGACAGTCGGGAAAAATTTTGCTTAAAGGGGCTAATAGTTTTTACCTTAAAATGGTTCATAAAAAAATTTGACTTTTTTTATTCTAGCTGAAATAAAACAAATAGGACTTTCTCCAGAAGAACAAAATATTATCAGACATACTGTGAAAATTTTATTGCTCTGTTAAACATATTTGAAGGCAACAAATTTTGACTTCAACTGTATATGGAACTTTGTGTTTATCTAGTTATGTGATAAATATAATTAAATAATCAAAACCAAATATTAAAACAAATATTTATATGCATATACACTGTCTCAAAAAATTCAAGCAAAGTTAATTCTCAGAATTTCGTCAAAATACCTTCAACTTTAATTATATTTTGTAATTAGATGGCAATTAAATGAAATTATAAGATACTGTATGTTTAAGCTTTCCACCTAATCTGATTCATATCACCGCATTACCTGCTTCTGCGTCTTCTTGGCTCAGTACCATATCTTCGACAGTGGTGATATTTTCAACAGTACGGGCGGTGGGTGGACGACCACTCTCCACCACACGGCATACTGATCCAGTGCGATCAATTTTCGCCAACAAGTAATCCAATCTACCTTTTGTCCAGTGTTTAGTTGGAAATTCATGAAGAAAACATGAAGCACTGTAGCCTTTCTCGTAAACCTTTGATGAAACTCTTACCTTCATTTGAAAACACTATTTTTGTTGAACCCTTAGAAAGCTAAAAATAAATATGTCATCATTACATCATCATTACGTCATTGTCAAGGAAAGTAAATAAAAAGATTATTCTAATGCACAGATTGCGCTGTTATTCCTGTATGAAATTTAGTCATTCATATTATTCTAGTATCATACGTATGTCTTATTTTTGTAAGATATATTATTGTGTGAATATACACGTGAATACACACGCTGTCTATAACAAAAAGAGTGGCTCTTTCCTTTTTTTTTTGACATATGAGTTATTATATTAAGAACAATAAGTTTTAATAATCTTAAAATCTTATGTACACTAAAATTATGTTTGTAATGGGAATATATTATATACACATTAATGTATTTTTCTATTCCCCACTACTTTTCCTTTTTTTTTCAATTTGTGTTATTATCTAATTTGTTAATTGAGTTACTAAAATTAAATAATTTCAGATTTATAAATTTAAATTAAACCTGATTTTTTGTGTTTGGTGTTAAAATATGTTACTGTGTTTGGCTTTAATTAGCTGGATTTTTAGATTTGAATGTGGCTAAATATGAAGAAAATGCATGTTGGTGAAAGCACTGTCATGTCATACGACACAATGTAAATCTTCATTCATGTTTCCCAGCACTATTTTCCTTTACTGAATTAATCTAAGTTAATCAATAGTCATTGAAATCATTTTCAGATTTAAAAGAGATTTTTCAAACCTGAACCTTTGCCCTTAGCGTTAAAATCTGTTCAGATATCGGGTTTGATTATTAAATTGAGTTATCAATTTGACTACAGCTAAATGCAAAGACATACAGCACAAATTGTTTGTTTCCCAGCAGTATTACAATTGAGTTACTAAATTAAGTCCATCAGCTTACATCAGTTAAAGCTAAAATTTATCTGTATTAGTCAGTTTACTCACTTAAATAATATTTTTTTTTCTTGAACGAGACACATTTATGCACATACTTATGCTGTAGACCAGAGATGCCCAAACTAGGGCCCACGGTAACCTTTAATTTGGCCCACCATGCCATCAGAGAAGAGAGTGATGGAGAGGGTTTGGGCAAATGCCGTTAACAAAGATTTCTAAATTCACATAATATTATTTTTGTTTGTCTGTTTAACTGCTCAGCTACAAAAAAAGCTAACTGAAATGAAATGTTTCAATTAAATGTATCCATAAATTAATCTTATTTTCTAAAATGTAAATACTGTCGACGGACAGAAGACAATGCAAAAAACATAGGCGATTAAAATTAACATTTTAATATAATAAGTTTGTTATAAAATGTAAAAAAAAAAAAAGACTGTATTAATATAAAGCAATGTTTTCTAGTAATTTTTTTAGATTATTATATAAATAAGGAAGATTATCCATGGCAAATTTAATGTAATACTGTACAGTTTGGTGTATTTGCTTTCGGCCCACCCCCCATCAATCAACTTTGCTTTTTGGCCCTCCATAAGAAAAGTTTGGGCATCCCTGCTGTAGACAAATCAAGAAGAAGACCTAACAACAATCTATAACTATCTAGACTGCAGTGGTTTTATGCTGTATGATATATCTATATAAACAAAACTGAATTTCAGAATACAATCATTAAACTGTAGTGTATTGCTTTTATTTTCAGTGAAAGACAGAAAGTGCCACTTACTTAAATATTCTTTCCAAACAAGAAGAGATGGTGAGATGTTTTCACTGTGTAGGCAAAAAAAAACATGATGCATCTGTTTAGTTTGATTTAAAAAAAAAAAAGTCCCTACCAATGCTAAACCCAATCCTACGCTCTTAGATTATACATTGAAGCAATGCCGAAAGGTGAGAGGTCACTTATCTTTGAGCATTGCCTTTGAAAAATTGATGAGCATTGAATAGCGAAATAATTTGCACAGCATTAAGACAATATCGAGCAGGCAGTACAACACTCTTTACATAAACCGCTGGTAATTTCCATCTCCAAGTACTTTTGTAAATCAAAGTGGACAGTGTGATTTGCGTTTGAATTAAACTCAAGGAGTTTCCGACTCCCTCTTCACATGCTAAACAGCCAGTAGCTCCCACAGGTTATAATACCTCTCTCATTCTCTCTGCGTGCGTCTTTTTCTCTCATTCGTTCATGCGGCATCACCTTCCTCCCTAAGTAGAGAGAATGTGTTTGGAGCCTGCTAATGAAAAACCTTTGCAAGGGTACCATACAGCTCATATCAGGAGTAAACATTGCTGGCCCTCCAATTTACCTACTGCCATTCTTTAGGCCCCAAGAGCCCATTGAGAGAAGAGCAGTTCTCACACCAACACAAACACTCTTCAGTTTGCATCTTTCCCTGTGTTTTATTGCCTGTGCTTTGTTTTGGAGCCTTTAAACCTGCTTCTTCCACTTCTACCTTCAGCGTTTGATGGTAATGAGGCGCACAATATGAATTAGACAAGTAAATTAAAAACCGTTGCTAATGGCAAATTAGCTGTTTACTCTCTGCAGCTGTTATTGACAGCTAATTTTAACAACCATAGAATTATCATCCAATAAATATGCTGTCAATGAACACTGACCTCCTGTGAGAAGTTGTTTGGGAGATTTTCAACAGTCTGGAAGCAAAACATCTGCCTACCTAGGCTTATAAAATATATATTTTCATTCATTCATTCATTTTCTTTTCGGCTTAGTCCTGTATTTATTAGGGGTCACCACAGCGGAATGAACCACCAACTATTCTGGCATATGTTTTACGAAGCGGATGGCCTTCCAGCCGCAACCTGGTACCTAGTAACGCCCATACACTTTCACATTCACACTCACACACTGCAGCCAATTTAGTTGATTCAAATCAACTGTACTGCATGTCTTTGGACAGTGGGGGAAACTAGAGCACCTGAAGGAAAGCCACGTCAACATGGGGAGAACATGCAAACTCCACACAGAGAGGTCAACTGGCCCAGCCGTGACTCGAACCAGCGACCTTCTTGCTGTGAGCCACCAAGCCGCTGTATATATTTTCATATACATACAATTTGATGCAATTTTCAATTGACACAGAGACTTAAACAACACATTAACAACTTTTATTATATCCATGCAAATTATGATTACAGAGCAATGTTCACCTCACACACTCACCCTAGTGCGTGCATGCTATGCATTTCCCCTGTTCACATACAGTATATATCCCCATATTTAAGGCTTATTGATGTAGTAAACTTGCTCTGTAGCTCACCTGGTAAATTTCCACTAGTTTTTCCTATATTTCTTGGGTCCAAATAGACCGAAAATAAGCGCTTTTAACTTCTCCCCCAACCTACCGCTGGCCTGCACATACCCATACTAGTGGATGCTGCTCTCTCATTGGCTGTAGGTAATCACCAATGTTATTTTGAGTCAGAACACATTTCACACAGCATGATTTAGAATTGCTGTCAGCTCCAGATATTTAGCATGCCAAAATATTTCATTCTCAGCGATTCTCTGAGATGGCATCTTTGATAGTTCACACTGTGTGATTGTTACACGTGAACGAGCACTGTGATTTCAGGCATTTGTTGCAGATTTCTCAAAACCTGTCGGCGAGTCAAAATCAGGGCTAAAATCACACAGTCTGAACTCTGCACATAGTAACTGTAAAGTAATTTAATTATTATTATTATTATTATTATTATTATTATTATTATTATTATTATTATTATTATTATTATTATTATTTTACTGATGTGATAGCAGTATAATTAGCTCTTTTCAAAATGTGCATTTTCAGGCCTATGTTGCATTGTTGTTGTGCACATGAATAGTCAAACACAAAACATATTTAGTTTTAATAATAAAAAAAAGTTGTGAGAACACAGCTTAACCGTTTAGCACCACTCACTGACCATTTAATTTTCAAATACGTGCATGAACTATAATTAAATGTTTCCACAGTCATATTTATCTGTTGCTAGGTGAACTGGTAACATTTTAGTACGGATGTCCATATCCAATTACATGATCAGAAATCGGGCCCGATCACGTAGTTTTAGACTCGATTTTTAACACATTTATAGTTATGCTGTGGCACAGAGTTAGACTTCTTTCCTGACGTCACACAGAAAGAGCAACGCGTTTGGCATGACATCACTTTGTTGCAGAGATGCGATTGGTTAAATGCAGACAAAGTAGAACACGAAGCAGCTTGAAGCTGAAAGTGCGAGTATGTCTGTGGTCTGGAGGTATTATAAAGTTGATGACAACAACATTGCCATAGCAAACTGTGAGATATGTATGTGGGTTTGCCTGCTGGGTATTTTAAGTTGAGGTGCTATTTTTTTTTTATATTAGATTTTTTTATATATACTGTTGCACTAAAGTCCAAAAGTAAAGAATTGATGTTATTTATTACTTGATTGTTCAAGCTATCTCACAGAAGTGCTCTGTATGTTAAAGGAGTTGTTGAATGTTAAAATAGGGTCAATAAATAAAAAAAAGGAACATCCAGGATCTGTTTCTTCACTCTTCTTTTTCCTTTTTTTTATGTATTATAGAAGTATCGGATCAGGTTTTGGTATTGGTAGATACTCAAAATCAAATGACTCAGACTCAGACTCGAGAGCAAAAAATCCAGTTCGGGACAATTCAACATTTTAATGACACTCCCTGGATATTACACACAAAACGTGCAGGAAACAAACTTCTGTAATATTGTTATTGCTGCTATATATATTTTTTTTCATTAGCCGTAGTTACCATCTTCTATATTAATCTGTAAACATTTTCTTTGAAAGGCCACCTTATATGCCAAAGAAATGACACAAGTAATTAATCATTGAAAGAAAGCCATCTTTGAATCACAGTTATGTTCGATTCAGTTTTATGTGAGGGTTTTTTTCCAAACCCGAACCTTTGCTTTTTATGCTTCCACTTGTGATCTTCCAAGAGCAACACAACAAGGGAAGCGTGTGTCCCAGCCTAACATGTGTACACAAACACACACAAACAGACTCCAACTGTCGTGATCCTTTGATGGCAAGAAGTAGATCAGCGATCCCGGGATCAAATGTGGTCTGTTTTTCATGGCTCCGAGGGCCTCCATAATCCCGATTTCTTACATATTTCACATGGCATGAACCCCGAGCTCTGCAGCCACACTCACACTTCAAAGCGGTCTTTTCATGTGTGTTTTAAGTAAGTGTGGATATCACTTGAATAAGTGTTGCAGTGGTGGTGGCATCATTCGAAGAATACGAGTTACAGCAATTACAGTGGCAGTCAATAGAACAGACAAACCTCTTTCAAGCAACATAAAAAGAACGTGGTCTTGATATTAAATACTTCTGAAGTAAGTATGAATTTAATTAATCTGTTAACCTGGAAAAAACTGCATTGTGCATCATAAAGTTAAATCAATTACAGACTCACAAGATTGCGTTACTTGATTTAGAGCAGAAAAATTAATTTAATTAGCTTGATAAAAGACACCATAAGCATGTAAGCAATAATACTGAGCTCTAAGATCTAAAATGAATTTTTTATATATATATATATATATATATATATATATATATATATATTTTTTTTTATGTGCCATCTAAAGTAGGGTAAAGAAAGATTCATTGATTGGTTGCTCTACATCGTTACTGGTTTTTAAAGGGGACATATGATGAAAATCATCTTTTGTAAGCTGTTTGGACAGAACTGTGTGCAGGTATAGTGTGTCCACTGTCATATTGGTGTGATAGAAGCACAATAAGTCTCTTTTTTAAAATGTCCTGATGTTAAAATAGGATCCAAATCCCTCCCATTTTGAGGCCCACCACAACGGGACGTATGAGTGCAATTTCCCCGCCCACGAACTGATTGACCGGCTTGTATTAACACATCTCTGTAGTAACGCGTATTATCATATCAGCAAGACAGAACAACTAATCATTGGTAAAGTTGTTACTGTAGTATTTCTCACAAACGTTACGTGAGATCTGCTTCCTTCATGTCTGTCACTGTGCTGTTTATCTGGCGCAGCCAAAGTGGAGATTGAGGCGCACTCAGGAGTGAGGAGAACTAGCATTAAAGGCAAGAAAGTGTTTAAGCTACGTAGTGTTTAAAGCAGAAAATTCCAATATTCTGAAAGGTTTAATAAATAATCTGATAAGTGTTTTGAGCTGAAACTTCACAGACACATTCTGGAGACACAATAATCTTAAATCTTGAAAAAGGGGTAAAATAAAGGGTAAAATAAGTGTTCTTTAAATTAAAAACTGTAAATTTTGCCTAAATATTTATTTTTATTTAAAATCATAATATTATAACATTATGACTTTGTTTTAAACATGTAGGGCAGTTTTCACAAAAGGTTGTGAAATAGGTTGCAAAATGATTGACTCATATTTTTGTATGTGTGTGTTTCCAGAAATAGTCAGTGAAAGGTGTTTAACCTTCAGAAAATGTCAGTCGGCAAACTCAGGAGGTCAAACTAAATATTATATGATCTATTTTGCTTTTCATTCATTTTATATGAGGTTTGAAATTTTTGCAAACCTCGCCAAAAAAAAAAAAAAAAAAAAAAAACTGGAGCATGGAACAACTTTGTATGTTTATCATTTCGTTGACGGATTTATTGATCAATGTAATAAAAAGAGAATAGCAAAAGTCATAAATAAACAGAGCAAACTGTCGCCTCGCAGCAGAAAGGTCGCTGGTATGAGTCCAGACTGGGCCAGTTGGCATTTCTGTTTGGAGTTTGCATATTCTCCTTGTGTTTGTGTGGGTTTCCTCTGGGTGCTGCGGTTTCCCCCACAGTCCAAAGACATGCGGTACAGGTGAATTAGGTAAACAAAATTGGCCTTACTGTATGAGTGTGTGTAAATGCAAGAGTGTATGGGTGTTTCCCATTGATAATAAAGTTACAACATAATGATTTAATTATTGCAAGGTATTATACATTCATGAAAAAACTCCTATAAGGTTTGGTAAGCATCAGATTTAGATTTTTTTTTTTTGAGTTAAAAATTTTGAGCAAATTATTCATTAAATTTTTCTGTTATTTTCTTTTTCTCAAAATGAGTCATTAGTTTTGAACAAATAGTTTAAATGACTGATTCAACAAATGCCTGGGCCTTGCCGACACCTACTGATGGTTTTAGTGTCAGATTTATTCATCCATGGTAGCTGAAATCCAGAGCTGGGTGTAACACGTTTCACAGTACACATTACTGTATTCTAATTACATTTTTGAGGAACACAGTAATGCAACAAATTACATTTAAAAAATGTGTAATTGTATTACAGTTACTAAAGTGTAACAACTGAGCCTGGTTTCTCTCAAGGTTTTTTTTAATTCTTCACTTTCGCCAATTGGTGAAGTTTTTTCCTCGCCACTGGCGCCACTGGCTTGCATGGTTCGGGATCTGTAGCGCTGCGCATCGATGGAATTGCTCTTCAGTGTTTGGACTCTCTGTAGTGATTATTAAACCACACTGACCTGAGCTAAACTGAACTGAACTTCCTCTGACACTGTTTCAATTCACTATAAACTTCCATGTGAAGCTGCTTTGATACAATCTACATTGTATAAGCGCTATACAAATAAAGATGAATTGAATTAAATTGAATTGTGTTACTTATGTTACAAATATAGTTTTTAGAAGACAAAAATGCTTCTTTTAGATAACGTTTTGTGCTGCAACATCACCTAATAAGCAGTCAAAAGTGGTTGCTTCTTCAAGTGGAAATAAAGACAATACTTTGATTTAATTGAGCATAAAAACAAAATAAATATTGCTGTGAAATGTCCAGTCTCTAAAGAACTTTCGGCTGCTTTTAACTCGACCAGTAACTTGTTCAAGCACTTGAATAGAAAGTATTCTATGACAATACTTGTCACCAAAGAGGACACCAGCGCCCTTAAACATGGCGGTCCAACTCAACCTAAACAGGCTAAATTGAATTTTTGTGCAGGATAGGTAGTGAAGGTATCTTCTGAATGTAAAGAAAAGTGTAGCTGCATGGAGCCGTTCACATATTGCGTCTTTTCATGCGCTGCATTTTCCAGGCACATCAGTTGATAATATTACAAGTCACATAACAAAATCTGACCAATCAGCTTCATGCTTTGTATGGAATATACACATTTGGGTAGACTAATTACCTCAGACAAACATAGAACACCCAAACACTGCAGTGATTTTTTCATCCTATGGATGTTTCTTCATGTCTTCTTTTGTGTAAAAAAGTTTTGGGCAAAAAAAAGTATTTTCAAGCTGCTGTGATCAACCCATGGTAATGTTTTTTTTCTGTAAATATTTAATTACTGAAAGAGCTGCAGTTTATTTTGTGTTTTATAGGTATATTTTATATGTTTTAGAAGTAACTTCAAAGTAAAGTAATTAGTATTTGGATTACTTTTTACATGATAATTAGTACATGTAATCAGATTACAATTTTCCAGTAGTAATCAGTAATTTGTAATCTATTACTTTACTTTAAAGTAACTTACACAACACTGCTGAAATCTAGCCAAGGCAACATCAGTGAGATATGTTTTACTCACATCTAAATCATTTGATTTGAGACTGATGCCAGCTTGTACCTTATTCATGGACATTGCTTTGTACCATACAGTCTTCAGTGGCAGAGAAAGTGAGAGAAAGAGAGAGAGAGAGAGAGAGAGAGAGAGAGAGAGAGAGAGAGAGAGAGTAAATGGGAAGAAGGAGCACCTTTCCACAGTCGACTTCTCAGCCTGTTGGTCTGTGACTCAGCGGATTCCGCTTGCTTTTAATCACATGCGTCCCCAGAGCCGCTGTTTCACAGAAGCAGCTCTCATTTAAAGCAAGACATAACACTTAAAATAGTCCAACAGCAGGAAGCTCATTTAAGCAGTAACTCTGAGAAACTGCAGAAAATCCTTCCATATATCTCTCAAGCTACAAGAACATTTTCAAAAAAACAATGTCTTTTCTTCTTTAGTCGTCATTCTTATTTTTTCTCACAT
>CAIGQZ010035043.1:14674365-14688318 GCA_903798205.1 Danio tinwini | reverse complement strand
ATTATTATTATTATTATTATTATTATTATTATTATTATTATTATTATGTTAAATAATGAATGAATGAATGATTAAATTAAATTTAATTTAATTTTATTTCATTTTATTTTATTTTATTTTATTTTATTTTATTTTATTTTATTTTATTTTATTTTATTTATTATATTTTATTTTATTATATTTTATTTTATTTTTTACTCCTTAAGTTTCATTTTTTATTATCATTGATATTATTTCTTTTTCCCACAGACCCCTTCAGTTTCTGGCCTTATTTTGGATGTTGGGTTATTTGATGATATTTTGTAGCGCCTTAATTTGTTTTTCTTCTTCTTCTTCTTCTTCTTCTTCTTCTTCTTCTTCTTCTTCTTCTTCTTCTTCTTCTTCTTCTTCTTCTTCTTCTTTTTATTATTATTATTATTGTTATTATTATTATTATTGTTATTATTATTTTATTATTATTTCCACAAACTCCTTTAGTTTCAGAGCTTATTTTGAATGCCTGGGTTTTTTTTATGATACTTTTGTAGCATCTTAACTTATTATTATTATTATTATTATTATTTTATTATTATTATTTATTTATTTATTATTATTATTATTATTATTATTTTATTATTATCTTATTTCAACTGACCCCTTCAGTTTCTGACCTTTCTGAGTTCCCAAGCCTGTTATTGTCAAAAAAATAGATAAACACATTTAGAGTATAATATAGGTTCCATACATGCAGAGGCCCATAGACGGCTATATAAGGTCAATGAGATACATATTATGTTCAAAAATAAAATTTGAAGTTTTATGAATGAATGTTACTAAATCAGTTGATGGTTCTGGAATGTTGCCAGATCTAGTCATTATAAATGTAACTGAACTTTTTTTTTATACTACACTAACATCCTTATTAAAGTAATTTTGCCATTAATAAAGTAGAAAAATATTGTTTATGTGTGTTTTCAGTAGACTCTGCATTTGTGGCACTTACTGGCAGCAATCAAAAAAGAAGCACGCTCCATTTGTAGTAAACAGTTTATTTCTGAGGAGTCCACATTCAGTAAGAAAAAAAACGATCATCATATCTGTACAAAACTGTCAAATGCTATCAAAACAGTAGCATAATAACCCTTGTTAGTTACAACAGATCTGTTTAAAAAAAAAAAAAAAAAAAAAAAAAAAACAGAAACTAAAACATTGGATGTAGGCCATATTCTGACTCATTAGGTTCAGTTTTTAGCTGAACATTTAAACCAGTAATTAGAACATAAGTTGTAAATTCATCATTTATACATTGAATCGTATTAATGAAAGGTATTGAAGAAAAGAAAAAATAATTAATGAATTAAAAACAAAACAACAATAATTGGGTAACACTTAGGTCACAATTCATGTTATTAACTACTGGCTTATCTGCTGCCTATTATTAGAATGTTATCTATTCGTTAGTAGTTATGAAGAACGATCTTATTCTACATCCTTAATCCTACCCAAAACATAAACCCAACTTCTACCTTACTAACTATTAATAAACAGATAATTAGTAATTTTATAATCTAGTAGTGTTAGTTAATAGTTTGATTATACTGTGAATTGTGACGTAAACTAAAGTGTTACCATTATTTGATTAAAATAATGAATAAACAAGTAAACAAATAAATACAATTGAAAAAGTATGTATTGCTGCATGAAACAACACCTGAAAAGCACTGTTTATTTTAGTATTTTCTTTTGCTATATGGTATTTTCTTTTGCTATATGGTATTTATTTTGTATTGCATTTTGCTTGTGGAGTTTTTATTATATATTTTTTATTTGACTTTTTTACATAACATATCATTTACTGAACCATACTGAAACCATGACCTAAATCCGAAAACCAAACTGAACCAACCAACCTACCGTATAGTTTCTACAACAAATTCAACAAAACAAGAACGCATATAACCTTAACTTAATGTTCAGTGGAAATGTTTAATCTAAGGTTCCCACTTGTACTCACGTTGATCAGTTTAAGATACAATTTCTAAAATTGAGTTTTTAATACATGTAAAAGTACACTTGTGTGTCTGCCTTTTTTATTGATCAAGTGGTAGAGGTTGATATGACATTTAGAATGTAACCAGAACTAACAAATTGTTTTTAGAACGAGTAATAATCCCATTAATCGAGTTACAATACATGTCCCCGTCGAAGGTCAGTGAATTTAAGCTAATTATGTATTTTTTGCAGTAATATCAAAGATAAAAACTATGGTATTGGATTTAATTGTATTTTTTTCCCAAAAAAAGACAAGTCATTCTCGTAACGTTGTTCTTTGTGCGACTGAAATGTAGGCAATGAATGGCTAAGGAGATCGACAGAAACTCAGAGGCCTATAGAGAATAAACCCTGCTTTTGACCAGGGATGCGTTTCCGAAAATCATCGTTAGCTAACTAAGCTCACAAGTTCCGTCATTACAAACATAGTTTGTTGATTTGCATGAATCTATCGTTTCAACGAACAATTGCAAACTGCATCGCAAACTTATACACTAGCAACTAGACCTCTAGAGCTGTAGTTAGAAGCATAGTTCCTGGTTGTGTTCAAGTCCCTTATCCCCCATGCCCTATTCATTTAGAACATTCTAACATTTAAACTTGGAAGGATTTAAAAAAGAGAATTTTTTTAAAGAATTAAGGCCATCTCTCTCCGGTGTAATTTGTTTTCAAAGTGTTTTTACAGTTCAGTTTTAGCGATCTTCATATTGACAGTTGTGTTCTCTTCGCAGTGCACTTTAAAAACATGTAAGCTGTAGCCCATGTCGAAAGCTAAAGGTGACTATTATTTAAAAGTGAAATTTACATTTTGTCTCTAAAGCTTGTGAAAACAAAATATAACAAACATTAATGGTTTTAATTTATAGTAGGTCTGCAATGGTTCCAAATAAATATAAATTCAACATATAAAATATCCAGATAAAAAAAAAAAAATCTACTTAAACCTAACATTGACCAAATCCAAGAAGAGCATGTGTTTCTGATATTGAGAGATGGTTTGGCATTTGTTACAGTCAAAGGTCAGTCAATGTTGTGTGGTATAATTGGCCCATATATCAATAAAATGGCCTGAATATCACTCCTCAGCAAAAGCTGTTTATTTTATATTGGATGTTTCTTTAATGAAGGACTGCCTTGACCTCTGAAACATCTAATATGAATAGAACATTAAGCTGTGTAACTTTTTCATAAATATGTCATCATGAATATGTCAACTTCCCCTCGTACCTTTTTTTCCACAGGATTTGATTGATATGACAGCTTATGGTCTAAACATGGTTATTTAATAGCATGTCATCAGCATGGAAACATGAGCTCAGTCTCATTATTTTGTATGTGTAGAGACAGCGATGTATTCCCGCGTTGATGGATGAAGCACTCGAGGCCAGTAAAAGATGTCTTGTCGTTTAATAAGCGGCTGTATCGGGTGAAAATATTCTATTGACCTCTGTGTAAAAATCACTGACAATGTATTGGAAACAATAAGATATATGCATAATCGTATTGATTGGCTGACAGATAAAATACAGTCTGACATCACATGAAGGTACGAGCGTTTATCATGCAAAGGTCTCGTTGAGATGTCAACCTCTCATAAAATGCAGTGTTACATTTCCTGTGATATATTGACCCACAGACGCCTCCAGCCATTCCGTATATCATCCTTCAGTGTTTCCATAACAAAAATTGACTCACATAGAATGGCTCATGGTGGAAGTGTTTTTATTTTATTTTTTAATTTTTTATTTATTTTATTTTATTTATTTTGTATTTTATTTAATTTTATTATTTAAAATTGTTTATGATATTTTTTTTTACATTTAATTTATTGAAATGTATCATAGTGTTTTCTTCTTTTTTGTAGTATAATTAATAGTGTTATTGTTATTATTTATTTATTTATTTAAACAATAATGAAGTAATATCATGACTCATTATATATATATATCTGCCAATACATGCTATTTATGCTAATTATCAGCCAATAAATGCTATTTTTAATGTTATCGTTATAATGTTATCAAAATTAGGCCAATATCTTTAAGCCGATAGAATATTAGATAGTAATTGTACAGAACTGCCTGAATTCGTACAATCTAATTCGTACAAATAGGTACGATTTGCTCATCACCCAATGATGGTTGGGGTTAGGTGCCACGCCTCCTTTTTAAAATCGTACATTTACATACGACTGAATTCGTACAATTAAGTACAAGTAAGCTTTTTTATCGGGCTTTATCTTAGTTTGCTGATATACACCTAGCCATGACAAGGAAAATACAGGTGATCATTATCTAGCAGTAATTATTTTTATGGATCTGAAATAATAATTAGGAAGACAAAACTAATGTTAGACAATGTCCAGATCAATCTCCTGTAATGTTATTTGAACTTGATTTAAAGGACGTCTCTGATATTTGGAGTTTCGGCATTGTTATTGTTATTATTCATATTTTGCCAGTGTTATTTCTATCCTCATGAACAAATACCAACAACCCGTTATAAGAGAAATGTTTTTGTGCTCATAGCTTAGTCAAAGTTAGGCTAGAGTGCATGTAAGATGGTTTATTTTGCAGTTCAACATATATTGTTTTTATTAAATTATAACAGTTTTTTTTAATAAATCGTCTATTATTGTGTGTTTTTAAATGTAAGTGCTTATTTAGCAAGCATTTGATAAAGTGCAAATACGGGCAGTAAAATGAGAATTTCAGCAGTTTTTTGGTACAGTTTGTGCCCGTCATGAGGTGTTTTGCATTCAATGGGAAAAGGTGCTGTCGCGTCATCCATATTTTTTACAGTCATTGGTTTATTCCTTCAAAGTCTGTGCTATTTTCTGTGGTATTGCTGTGCATTAATAACTCAATAAGTAACCATATTCCTTATCATTGTAGACTTGTTTGCTAGAGTGTCATTGTGTATTTTGGTTTAAATCACCTCAGGACAAATATTATATGTGTAAACATAATACTGTAGCAGCGATGCACACGTGCTAAACAACTCGTTGATATTCGTTGAACTCATGTATATGTAATGTAAATCAGGAGTAAAAAGTATCTAAAAGTATTAGTGATAAGAAATCACTAGTATGTATGCTACTTTACAGGCCCTCATATAAAATAATTTAATTTATTAATTTAATTTTATTTAATTTTATTTAATTTAGAAACATGTATGTGGTAAAAAAACACAGTGCATATGGTATTTTATAATGTAGTTGTAATATAATAAAACTGACTTACAGCTCAACTCATTGTTATCTTATTTTAATTTGTTCTAGTTATAATTTAGAATGGAATAATATTTTTATATATTTAGTATAAAAAATCTCATTAGAAATTTCTTATATTCATTTTATAGAACACTTGACTTTAAGACCTTTAAGCACCAATGCTGTCACTTTATATGTACAGTATGCAGTAGTAGTTTTTTTCTTGGCCGGCTAATGCACCTAATACAATATGAACCTTTTTAGAGCTGACTCACAGTACAAGCTGAATCATCTTGCTTGATATTCTGGCTGTTTGGCTGCAGACCCTTTCAAAGACTCCATTCCAATCTGTGAGCGCAGGCTAAATTAGAATTTAAAAACCTCCCCTTCTTTTTTTAGGCTGTAAGGCATTATGCTAATTGGTCCAGTGGTTGTGACAGATGTGCTATGTTTTAATTAAAACACTTAATTCACCGATCTGCAAGGTCTCTACCTCACAGCACTTAGCTCTCACAGTCACTTTTGTTGAGGTGCGTGTGCTATGGACCTACATTAAGAGTAAAAAAAACAAAAAAAACACTACCATTTAAGCAGATCTGAGCCCCTTGCTCCATGTACTCACATATTTGTTCTTGATACCAAAGAAGTGATTTAGTATTAGTCATCCCAGCCAAACATAGTTTGTCGTTTAACTCTCAATATCAAAATTGGATAAAGTCTTAAAAAAGACTTTTATTAATGAATATGTTAGCTTTAAGGCTATACATTGTAGTACACTCAAAAATAATGACCACATTCACATTTAGTCGATACAGTGTATGCTTTTTAAACAACCTCTTGCTTCGGCCAGTATGGATCAGCATTCATGATGACATCATTCATCCCATAAATGTTTCTATCCAATCAAATGATCTATACACTGAATAACGATTCATTGGGTTTACCTTTTTTTTTTCTTCTTTTTTTTTTAAGGTAAGTGGTCACTGAATTTAAACAAACAAATTAAATTTAGCAATGTTCAACTCAATTTGTTTGTTTAATTTAGGACATATAAATTGTTTGCAACCACTTACCTTATAGCCAGCATCAGGACGTGGACACACTGGGGCACTGTTTGTGCACATGTCAGTGTTTATGAATAGATTACATCAAAAAGAACATGAGTAATTTTGACAAACTGTACATCAGTCTAAATCTACAACCCTCAAGCAGCCATTTTAGCTAGTTGTTTTTCAATGGAAAGCTTTTAAAAAATGTATTTGCTAAATTTGTGAAAGTTGTACAGAAAACGCTTATTAGATATGGAGTGAATATCATCGTAATAACAAGACACACGTATTCGTTGCTGTACATCATAGTTTATTTTAAAAGGTATAGTCCACAGAACAACATCCCATCGCACTGACTTAATAGTGTTGAACTATAAATGGTTATTCATTTATGTCATCGTTTCTGTGGAGACCTGTTGTTTACATTGCTTACTATGTTACTTACATGTAAAAATGTTGTTGTAGTAAAAAGCAAGTCGATGTCATAGCTTACAGTGTTACAAATAAATTGAGACCGCTGAATAAAAAGTCAAAGTTATAGTTATTAAAATCTCAACAAAGCAGTCGAGTCTTTTGACATTCTGCATATGCTGTCAATATCAGTCAGTCACATTTAGCCAGTAGTTTCTTCCTAGTTTTGACTGATGGAGAATTTAGCCAATGGCTGCATGATTCGGATTTAGTAAATCCAATGAAACTGGATGAATCCAATGTTTTTAGTGTAGAATCTGAAGCATCCCGTCCTGGCATCATTGATAGACACTAATACTGCATCGAAAATAAGTCAAATGTTCACACAATTACTGTTTTCTATATTGGGATTGGCACACTAGTATCAATTCTCTCAACCAAACTTCTTTTTGCTGTCTTTAAGTTTGAAGTTTTTGGCCTCTTATTATGATTATAGGCTGTCTATAATCTAGTATTATTCAAAACAATGACAAAATTCACATTTAGAAGATATTTGCATTTAAAACAGTCTCACATTTCTGCAAGTATGTATTAGGGTTCTTGATGACATCACTCTGCACTGCAACATCCTATCATATTTTCTGTCCAATCAAATGATCTGACGAGAATCTGATGCATCCCACCCACATTATTAATATAATGCATGAAATAAGTGTTCTTTATTTGAAATTAGTATCAGTTAGTATCTTGACCCATCTTGACCATTAGTATCTCGACCCATCATCTTTTTGAAATCTTTTTGGCTTTTTTTATTATTATAGGTTATCTATAATCTAGTATGCTTCAAAACAACACTCAGCGATTCACTTTTTGCTGCTTGTTCAAACTACTTATTTAAAATGAGTTGAAACAACACAATTCTTATGTTTTTTTTTTAGTAATTTTAACAATTAAGACAGTGGTTTTATCCATTTACAATTGTAAAAAAACAATTGCACAGTAACTTAATCGATTTGTGTTTTTAATCATGAATAACAAAATTTACATATAGAAAATATATGCATCCAAAACATGCAGTTTCTCATTTTTTGATGACATCACTCAGCTTAATTTTTATAGACAGAATTTCATGCCTGTTATTCGCAGACAATGTTTTTCTGTTGGCTTCATCTACTGTAACATGGACCTTCAGCATGCACTGGGGCAGTTTGCTGCCGAGTGTGATGTGGCTGGGATGAGAATCAGCACTTCCAAGTCCGAGGCCATGGTGCTCCACCAGAAAAAGGTAGTTTGCCATCTCCAGGTTGAAGGAAAGTCTTTACCCCAGGTGGAGGAATTCAACTACCTTGGGGTTTTTTTCACGAGTGTTGGAAGGATGGAACATGAGATTGACAGGCGGATCGGTGCAGCAGCAGCAGTAATGTGATCGATGTACCAGTTCGTTGTGGTAAAGAAGGAGCTGAGCCGAAGGGCAAAGCTCTCAAGTTACCAGTTACTCTACATTTGTACTCTCACCTATGGTCATGAGCATTAGATCATGACCGAAAGGACAAGATCTCAGATACAAGTGGCTGAAATGAGTTTCCTTTGCAGTGTGACAGGGCGCACACTTATTGACAGGGTAAAGTGTTCTGTCACCTGGGAGAAGCTTGAAATAGAGCTGCTGCTCCTCCACATCAAGAGAAGTCAGCTGAGGTAACTCGGGCATCTGTTTTGGATGCCTCCTGGATGCCTACCTATCGAGGGTTTCCAGGCATGTCCCACTGGGAGGAGGCCTTTGGAAAGACCCAAAACATGCTGGAGGGACTATGTCTCTTGGCTGGCCTGGCAATGCTACGGGATTCCCCTGGAGGAGCTGGAGGAAGTGTCTGGGGAAAGGAAAGTCTGGAGTTCTCTTCTGAAACCACTGCCCCCGCGACCTGGCCCTGGATGAAAATGAATGAATCACTCAGCTTCTCATCAATTTTTTCTGTCCAATCAAATGCTCTGTAGAATCTGAAGCATCTTTCGCTTCATTATAAATAGATAGTAAAGCCACATCTTAAATCAGTTCACACAATTAATATGTTCTACAGTATATCTTCAATGACACATAGTGCACTATATAGGGCATAAACAATTTTCTTGACAATCCCATCACACATACTAGACACAGGCAATTAAGGTTTAGTACCATTCAACCAATCATATTTTACTGTCTTTAAAGTCCAAAAAAATGGAAGTTGGTTTTATTAGTTGAACTATAGGCTATTTATAATTAAGTATGCTCCAACATGAAAGTTACCATTTACATTTTAAAAATAAATGCATTTAAAACTTAGTCTTTCATTTTTTTCTGTTCAATCAAATGCTCTGTAGAATCAGAAGAATCCCACCCCCTTCATTATAAATGGATAGTAAAGCCACCTTTTAAATCAGTTCACACAATTAATATGTTCTATAGTATATCTTCAATAACACATACTGCCCTATATAGGGCATACACAATTTTATAGGCTCAAGTAATGTTCTTGACTATCTCATCACGCATACAATATCATACATATAGCAATCATGTTTTGCTGTATTTAAAGTCCAAATAAAATGGATGTTTTTTATTATTATTTTAATAATAGGTATTAATATATTTACATTAGAGGTTGTTTTCTAATGACATCATTAATGATGAGCGAAATTCACATAGAGGGCAGGAAGTGATTCTTCTACATGGGAATTGCTATCAGAACATCAAAATGTTTCTGTTTTTTGTTGTTTATAATAGTTTGAATGTGCCTAAATAAGAAATGCTGAACAGCTTTTATAGACTGCCAAAGGTTTTTGCTCATAAATGGGGGAAAATTCAAGAAACTGGCTGAAAAACGGAAGAAAAAGTGGCCTGTAATAAACTTTTTTATTTTTTTCAATAGGCTAAATCCATGTGAACAAACTTTTTTTGAACATGATAATTTGTTTGACAACACCAATAAAGATTATATACAGACCTAGCTATATGTTTAAATATGTTAATGTGTTATATAAAATTCAGATAAAAACACCATCACACTTATACAAAATCCAGGAGAATATAAATAACGTACCCTGCCATGTAATCACTGCAATGAAATCTCTGTCTTGTTTTGCAATAATCTATGCATTTACTGGTTTCAGCAGAATAAAGAACTGTAACGTCTATATGTGCAGCAGTGGTGAATGTATGTTAATGGTATGTTCATCCACAGAACAAAAAAATAAATGCAACCCTTGCGACAAAACTAGACGGTTATTATTGTTATTATTTACCTTTTCTCCCTTACAAAAATAAATAAATATTAAAGCAGACTATGCGTCCATGCTATTGTATGCTTTCATATTATTTCGTGATGTCTAGTATCTGCATGGGGGGAAAAAATATAGTAATTTATAATAAACTTGTTTTTGAAAAGTGTATAATGTTTACAACTCTTTGTTTATGACTCTTTGAAGGTGACAATCTTTCGCCCGTGCAGCTCACTGACATCCGATGCCTCCAAACCAATTTTACAGACATGTTCTCCTTCCTGCCCGGTCGCACCAACTTAATTCAGCACTACATTGAGACCGAACCGGGCATGGTCATTATAACTCGACCGTATCATTTGTTTGAACACAAAAAAAGTGGTCCAGGAAGAATTGAGAAAGATGCTGGAAATGGGAGTAGTAAAAAAATCCTACAGTGACTGGGCCAGCCCGATCGTTTTGGTACCCAAGACAGACGGGTTGGTCCAGTTATATGTGGATTTTCGCAAATTAAACGCCTTGTCGAAATTTTATGCGTATTCAATGCCGCGGGTTGACGAGTTGCTCAACCGGCTAGGCGCTGCTCGCTATTATTCGACATTGGATCTGACAAAGGGTTATTGGCAGATTCCCTTATCTCCTTTATCCCAAGAAAAAAACGGCCGTTTGGCTTACACCAATTCGTGGCGCTTCCGTTCGGGTTGTTCGGGGCACCGGCCACGTTCCAGCGCCTGATGGATAAAATACTGGCCCATCACTCGGCATATGCCGCTGCTTATTTGGATGATATAATCATATACAGTAACGATTGGCAGCGGCATATGCAACATGTGCGGGCGGTGTTAGCGGCACTAAGGCGGGGACGGACTTACCGCCAACCTGAGAAAATGTACGATTGAGCGCGTGGAGGTGAGGTATCTGGGCTTCCACTTGGGTCATGGGCAGGTGCAGCCCCAACTTGATAAAACTGCAGCTATTGCAACCTGCGCAAGACCCAAGACCAAAAAGGAGGTGAGACAGTTTTTGGGTCTGGCGGGATATTACAGACGGTTTATACCAAATTATTTGTACCTCGTCAGCTCCCTGACTGATCTTACTAAAAAGGGGGAAGCAGATACTGTCCAATGGTCAGAGCAGTGCCAACAGGCCTTTACCGAGGTTAAGGCTGCACTATTCGTTGGGCCGCTATTGCATGCTCCTAACTTTGCTCTCCCCTTTCTTTTACAAACAGATGCATCAGAACGGGGTTTGGGGGCAGTTCTCTTCCAGGAGGTTGAGGGTGAGAAGCGCCCGGTGCTGTATATTAGCCGAAAACTGTCCAATCAAGAGGCTAAATACAGCACCATAGAGAGAGAATGTTTGGGGATACGGTGGGCTGTCCTCACCCTCTGCTATTATCACCTGGGCCGAGAATTTGTCCTCTGTTCGGACAATGCTTCCCTCCAGTGGCTCCACCGCATGAAGGATACCAACGCACGGATCACCTGTTGGTATCTCGCACTACAGCCATTTAAATTCAAGGTGGTCCACAGGCCGGGCACACAGATGGTGGTGGCTGACTTCCTCTCCCGGGCGGGAGGGGGGTAGGGGGCTGCAGGCCGGACGGCTGCCCGGCCTGAGACGGGCGGTGGGGGTATGTGGTGGAGAGAGCGTGGCCGAACACCCAGAAAGATGGGAGAGCGAGTGGAGACATCGGCGGCTGGTTAGTGGCCAGTAGTGATTGGGCCGGAGAGACACCGTCTTAAGGGAACTGGAGACAACAAAGAACCTTTCTACAAAATAACTTTAGTGTAAACTGTGGTACATTGTGATACACAGTGTATAATTAGCATAGAAAACTGAAGTCTATTGAATAATTTGTTTATTACCGTTGTGTCGTAACATAGCAACAATATAATTACTATGACAATTTAATTTAAGTAATTATCTAGGCTTCCAAACATTATAGTATTTACTATAGTATTTTTCATGTAACATAATAGCTTATCTACCGCCTCGATGACAGGCAAATGTATTTTAATTCAGTAGAATACTCAACCCTCTTCATTATATCAATACCATGCCCAACATTTGTGGCTATTTTCTATTTACCTTCTTTAGATTTAGATCTAAAAATTGACATGATGACATCACTCTGCACTTCGACTTCTCATCACTTTTTCTATCCAATCAAAGGTTCTGTAGAATCTGAAGTGTCACGCCCCTGCATTATAAATAGACAGTGAAGCTGCATCTGAATCAGTTCACAATAAATGTTTTATATGGTGAATGGCACACAGTGCACTATATAGGGCATACACAATTTAATAGGCTCAAGTAATTTTTCTTGACAATCCCATCACACAAATACCAGTCACAGGCGATTGTTGTTTAGTATCCATTCATCAAAGTTAGTCGAGGTGTGACACTCAGCAAATATTGGTGTAATGAATCTCCAGTCCATTTATCTGGAAAGAGCATGTCACGCTGGAGTGTGAAGTGTGAGAGTTGGTGGGCAGCATGTTAGGGAGATATGTAGTGATTGTCACCTGTATGAGTCACGCTCATGGCTGATTAGAGATGAGCGTGAGGCGCAGCGTGATGAGGAATCAGCGAGGGGGAAACTGCAGGTGGCTGACCTTTTTTTCCACCATCTCCATCTGTCTTCATTTCTCCACAAATGTTCTTCTATTCTCCCACTAAATCCCAATTCTTTCACTCTTTTGAACAAACAAGCACCCTCTTGGGCTCGAAATGTGATTGTGTTTGAAGTTATCAGCATTCTAGTCAATGTGTACCACAACAAGCCTTTTTCAGCACTGAAATACAGAAAGAAAAGGTTCACAGATGTTTAATCATTACTCATTGGTTTGTGTTCAAAATGAAATATTCTTTGAAACTGTTTGAAACTGCATGACTAGTTATTGTTGGTGTTGTTTATAAAATATTGTACTTTTTATTAATATTTCAAATAGTGTGCATAATCATTTCATGCCATTGCTTTATTCAAAACTATTAGAAACTGTAAGACTGCACCGTAAACAATTTCTGTTGTTTTCGAAGTATTAAGGACTGTGCACACAGAGACGTTTTTTGCTTGCGTTTTACGTCGACGTTTAACGCCTCATGACCAAATGAAGGGCGTCAATGTGATCGTGCACACCAACGAGCAAAACGCCAGGCGCAAAAAGCGTCATTTTTTAAAAAACGCCTCGTGCTTGTTTTTTTTTTTTTTTGACGCGCCGCGTCAAAACCTTCTCCACCAATCAGATTGGCACTTTTGTTCACGTGCACGGAGCTGCTGAAGTTACAGTACACAGCACTTGCAGGCGCTCAAGCGCAACACTGTCAATGCGAGCGCACATTGAAGAAGATGCCCAGAGGCGTGATGAACGTGGAGCTGTTTATTGCACTGGTGAACAAAAATAATTTCTTCATCGCTAGAGCTGGCGCTGCTGCTAGAACCATCCATAACAACAAGCGTGTCAACTTTGTCTTCTTTCTCTGTTTCAAGTGGGTATCAGGAACTTAAAGCTGTGTAGCGCCATCTAACGTCAAGGAGTGATTTTGCATACTTTTCTGCTCGACGCCTGTGAAAATCGTTTGGGTTTGAATCCGGAAAAACGTCTTGGAAAATGCTGACGATAAACGCAAACGAAAAGCATCCCGGTGTGTACGAGCCTTTATACAGCATTTCTCAACAGTTTCTTACTGTGTAAGCTATATACAGTGTTAATGTATATATTGTTGTTTTCACAGTATTATACTGCTTTTCTCAACAGTTTCTTACTGTATAAGCTATATACAGTGTTACTGTATATATTGTTGTTTTCAGAATATTATACTGCATTTCTCAACAGTTTCTTACAGTATAAGATATATACAGTGTCACTGTATATGTTGTTGTTTTCACAGTAATATATTGCATTTCTCAACAGTTTCTTACTGTATGAGCTATATACAACGTGCCACTGTATATATTGTTGTTTCCACAATATTATACTGCATTTCTCAACA
>CAIGQZ010035043.1:14657709-14674355 GCA_903798205.1 Danio tinwini | reverse complement strand
GTATAAGCTATATACAGTGTGTTACTGTATATATTGTTGTTTTCACAGTATAACAAATGTATTCTCAACATTTCCATACTGTGCACATGGTTTACAGTTCGTAACTGTAGATTTTCCAATGAGTTCTGGGAAATAATTAGTTACTGTGCATCTTAATACAGTACTGCAAATTTAGAAAGAAGATTTATTTTGAGGAAATGTCACTGGAGAGGTGCTGAGCTAATCAGGGACGAATGAGCTACGTGGATTATTTTAATACTTATAGCATTAAAGTTCTGACTTGTTTGTATAGTGTGACCAACGTTTGGTGTAGATGTGTTAAGAAAGCACCTCATAAAAATGTTATGATATTTTGACAAATTGAACGAAATGACTTGATAAAATATTTGTTTATCTCACTGAACGAGACTCAAGAGTCGGTAATAAGATCCGAACTTGCGTCCGGACATCACTACTGCATAACACAGTATTACGAATTGACCACAAAATATTACCACAAACATTTTATGAAGTAGGCTAGACTACTCTTTAGTTCTCTTCGTCGTGTCGCTGTGTCTGTCGGAAAAATTTGCCATAAAAAACTGCTTAGTAATTACTTTATTTTATACAAACCAAATGTTAGTGAAATTATAGTTAGCAATAAAATTGTTAGTTTCGAATAATCATCCACGGCTTTCATGTTCTCCAACGTAATCTTGTCTGTATGATAAAAGCGGATTTAAAAGCTTAAAATGACTAAATTAGTAACTTTAAACTTGATTATTTTATTTATTTAAATATGTAGCCTCATAAAGTCAGAATGAACTATTTGTTAAATCCGTGGAAGCGCTAGTGTGGTCATGGAATGGATTCAAGCTTGTTTTCTTTTAATTAAGAATATATATTGCATATTTATTATAGTATTTTATAATGTTTACACAGTTATAGAGATAGAAAAAAGTTGAGACCATTGAAACATTCTAATTATCGTTTATTTTGTAAATTAATTTTTAGTAAAATTATTAGGTTTTATTATGTAAATGTTTAATAATAAATAATTTAAAATATCAAAATATATTGTTTATTAAGATTTTTTTAGATTTTAGGGTTATTATGCAAAATATTGCTTTCTAAAATGTTCTGTATTGTGTAGTCTAACAAATACACTCACTGGCCACTTTATTAGGTACACCTTACTAGTATCGGGTTGGACCCCGTTTTGCCTTCAGAACTGCCTTAATCCTTCATGGCATAGATCCAACAAGGTATTGGAAATATTCCTCAGAGGTTTTGATTTTTTTGACTTGATAGCATCATGCAGTTGCTGCAGATTTGTCAGCTGCACATCCATGATGTGAATCTCCCGTTCCACCACTTCCAAACGATGCGCTAATAGATTGAGATCTGGTGACTGTGGAGGCCATTTGTGTACAGTGAACTCATTGTCATGGCCAGTCTAAGATTATTTGTGCTTTATGACATGGCAAGCTATTTTGCTGGAAGTAGTAATCAGAAAATGGGTACACTGTGGTCATAAAGGGATGGACATGGTCTGCAACAATACTAAACTTTAGAGATGATTGTGAGTGAAAATCCCAGTAGATCAGCAGTTTCTAAAATACTCAAACCAGCCCATTCAAAGTCACTTAAATCACTTTCTTCCTCATTCTGATGCTTAGTTTGAACTGCAGCAGATTGTCTTGACCATGCCTAAATGCATCGAGTTGCTGCCATGTGGTTAGATGATTAGAAATTTGCATTAACGAGCAGTTGGACAGGTGTATCTGATAAGTGGCCGGTAACTGTAATAGTCTCTGAAAACATGGTTTAGTTAAGTTTAACTATCTGTCATGAAAGAAATGCCCTAATTAAAAAGCTTTTTACTTTAATAGTTGGAAAAAAAATTCATCAGTAGCTTACAGAACAATTTTTTTCATTTATTTATTTATTTATTTATTTATTGTATGATAGTCAGATTATGTTATTTTTACTCATTGCATTCCAATTGAATGCAATATTATTAAAAGTTAAATTTGTACTGTTGCTTTCATATCATTACATCACTCTGCACTTAAGCTTCTCATCAGATACAGTATTCTGGCCAATCAAGAATCCGAAATGTCTAACCCCCAGCATTATAAATAGACACTAAAGCTGCTTCTGAAATCTTTCACTTGTTCGCACAGTTACTGTTTTCTGTATGGTGAATGGCACATAGTGCTCTTTATAGGGATAAATGATTCAGACAGTGTAAATATGCTTTCCATTGGAGTGGGTCTGTGGTGGATCCGCTCTGGTCCTGAGACACAAAAGCACGGAGAGTATCATATGTCAAGTTGGTGCAGTCTACAGAATACATTTGACCCATTTGAATTATACATGCATTGTTATATTTTAAAGCACTATGCAGGAGATTAATCATAAAGCCTATAAAGTATTGTTGCCACAAATATTTCCTCATTCATTTCTCTCTAGGTCTCTCATTCATTTCTCTCTTTTCCTTCATTTTTGTCAATTTTAGTAGTGAAAATTAAACCACAATGAACTGAACTAAACTGAACTTCAACTCTGAAAACTGGACTGACACAGTTTCAATGTACTAGAACTTCTGTGTTCAGCTGCTTTGACATAATCTACATTGTAAAAAGAAATGAATTGAATTCACATAATTCCACTTAGCAGCACTAAAACCATCATCTCTCTTTCTTTCCACTTTGTTTAAAAGCTGAGCTTCTGTTGCTCATCCTACATTACATTACATCCAAGTACATTACATGATGAAATTTTGACATGCTTGGTGGTGACTCATTTTTCATCAAATCCTTTTTTGAGAACTGCTATGTGTAAGAGATTGTGAGTTACTGGGGGAAACCAAAAGATACGAAACGAAGGGTCCCTTCCATGCATCCTTCATACTGAGACAGCTTTCAACAGCACTTTATGACATGACAGCTAAAGTATGCATCCTTACTAGGATTGTTTGAAAAGCACCTGAAGTTTTTATTTATATTATTATTATGATTATTATCATCATTATTATCATTATTAATATTTTTCTTGAATCTGTCATTGATTCATTTTTGAAGCTGATTTTGCTGTTGATTATTTTAGAGCCAGACCCACCAGCCACTTCATTAGAAGCATGTTGTTAGTAGCATGTTTAGACCTCATGAAGGCCATAATTCATGATATTGATTTAACAGTGCTGGAAGCATTCCCCAGTGATTTTGATCCATATTGACAAGATAGCATCACACAGTTGCTCTAGATCTGGCAAGTTGATCTTTCATTCTTCTACATCCCAAAGATGCTGTAATTAATCTTTGGGATCTGCCTGTGACTACCGGTATCATTTGAGTGTGGTGAACTCATTGTCGTATAACAGTTAATAAATCAGCATTGTGATATGACATTGCGTAACTTGTATATACATTGTGTTATCTTGCTAGAAGTATCACAGATGAGTTGACTGTGCTGTCATCTCACATTGGTTGCACCTGGTCACGTCTGGACTAAAAAGCTCCTTGTGAACACACAGAATGAAATGAGAGTGTGAGAGGATGTATATCTCCATACCTGCATGTGGCAGTATTCTGAATTTGTGTTCCACAAAGGGAATCCGGAACTAGTGCAGACAAAACAATGCAGTGTTTATATATATATTTTCACAGTACTTCTCTCTTACAACAAAAGCGTTCACTCATCCAAATACAGTATGTCCTGCATTGTTTGCTTAGTTTTGTACAATCAGTGTTTGATCTCACACTTCCAATGTAAGCGACATGTGGAACACACAACATTATCTAGCCTTACAGACTCTCACCAACAACCAATGTCATCTTGGTGTGTACCGACCTTTAAATGTATGGACTTTGTTAGTAACAATGTTCAGTCAGGCTGTGGGGTTTAAACAATGTTTAGCTGGCACTAAAGGGGCCAAGATAATACTGTATGTTCATTACATCACCACCTGCAGTGGTCTGAACTGTTAATGCAAGGCAGGACAGAGTCACTCTTTCATGTTGTTAAAACTACAGACAGTATTTCTGATCCAACCTTGTGAGACTTGCAGCAATATTAGACATAATCTCATCAGACTAGTCAATATTTTTCCTGTCTTCTACCACCCAATTGTACTCTCTCAGGAGTGTCACCAGTGTGCTGTTTGTCTGCTGCTGTAGCTCATCTGCTTCATGGTTCAATGTGTTTTGCTTTTAAAAAGGCTCTTCTGGCAAGAAGAAAGAGGAAAAAGGCACTTTTTTCTGAGTGAGAGTGTTTCTTTTCTATCATGTATGTCTATTCTTCTCTGATCTCCATAATAAGTAAGCCATTTTCACTCACAGAATTGCCACTTACTGGATATTTTCACTTTTTCTGACTTTTTTTGGTGGTATGCAAAATCCTTTTGGATCAGCAGTTTGTGAAAGACTCAGATCAGCCCATCTGACACCAACATCCATCCCACATTCAAAGTCACACAAATCAAGCATTGCATTAGTTCAGTAAGTACACGTCAGTCAAGATTGCATTCGCTAGCAGTTACTTATGACATGTACCAATTTATTTTTTTTACTAATCTACCAATGTAAATCATACATCCGGTCTGTCTTCAGCTTTTGGGTGCTCGCCATTTCTACAATCCGTCCTCCATACCCAACTCCTCCTAGCTCATTTCTGATATCTGTTCAAAGTTTAAGCCAAGTACATAGTAATCAGCCTCATGTCTCTATCATTTACATTAACTCATAAATAATCATAATTGTTTATGCAAGTTTTCAGTTCTGTTCTATTACCCCCATGAGGAGTTTACTTGCTGCTGCTATCCCCGCTCTATGCAACCATGCCTGCCTTCATGGACGGGCAAGTGGAGTTTTGTCCAGAACAGAACCATCCTGCCAACATTAACTGATAATAATAATAATAGTAATGATAAATAATAATAATTCCTTACATTTATATAGGGCTTTTCTGGACACTCAAAGCTCTTTTACACATTTTTAGGGGGATCTCCTCATCCACCACCAGTGTGCAGCATCCACCTAGATGACGTAACGGCAACCATATTGTGCCACACCGCACACCACACACCAGCAGATTGGTGGAGAGGAGACAGAGTGATGACAGACTTGGCCAGGATGCCAGGATGCCAGGGTTAAACCCCTACTCGTTTTTGAAGGACATCCTGGGATTTTTAACAACCACAGAGAGCCTCGGTTTAACGTTTTATCTGAAAGATGGTGCTCTCTGAGCAGTATAGAGTTCTTATCATTATACCGGGGTGTAGACAGCAGGTTGTATGCCCCCGTTTGGCTTCTCTAACATCTCTTACCGCAGTAACCTAGCTTTTTTCCATGTGGTCTCCCATCCAGGTACTGACCGGGCACAGCCCTACTTACCTTCAGTAAGGGCGACCATGTGGGAGTTGCAGAGAGCTAGCTGCCGGCATAATATGTTGATATACTCTATATTTAGTGAAAGTGATCTTGACTAAAATTGCCTTTCCTCCAATTCTGATGCCTGATTTTAAATTCATCTAAATTACTTGAGTTGATACCATCTGATTTGCTAATTAGCTTTTTGCATTAACAAAAAGTTAAACATACAGCATGTACCCAATAAACTGGTCGGTGAGTTTTATTGCAGACATAATAGAGAAAAAGGTACAATACTTTGTCTAAAATGTAAGTTACTTATTACTACATGCTGAACAGCACTCTTGCTCGTGTAATATTTCTTAATTACTGCTATTATTTTTAGCCAGCATGGGTAAAATCAGTGGTTAATGGTCCAATATGTGAGAGGGTTGAAAAAATACAAACTAACATTAATCAGGTTGAAAAGCAGTAGCAAATAATCAATCTCAGGCCAGAACCCAAGTCCAGCAGATAGTTTGCTCACTTGCTAAATTGCCCCTTTCCCTGGCCAAAACAAATGGGTGCGCTTATGTGTTCAAAAGGAGACACATTAAATATTCCGGCCTGTGAATTTCCCCTTAAAATAGTGCACAATTTGCAAAAGTCATTGTCTTGCAGGAACCTTAATAGCTCAATAGCGGTCAGAGTTAAAAGAAAAATAGTACCATTAGCTTGGCTAGTGTATTAAACTGATCATGTATTAGCTCGCTACAGTGGCGGAGGCCGCTTTGACATATTGTTCGACAGACTTAAGAAAACAGCAATAATGCACTGCTGTTTGCTTGCTTTTTAATAAGTGCATGCCGTCTTTAGAGAACACAATAAAACAGACTTGGATTATGTGACGGTGATAATTCTTGCTACCCGGTGCTAGCGTATTAACTCCATATGTCTTAGTGGGCTGCTTCCCCCACCCCCTTGGGGCTCATGTCTCAAACGTGATCGTTCCCATCACTCCCACTGTTTGCAGGCTAATTCTAAGAGTAAAATAAGATGATGAGACTTTTATATGCTTGTGTCTGTTTGTGCATGTTTTGCTAGTTTAATACGCTTATTTCTCTTTTTTTGCTTCTGAAGAGGCTCAATCATACATTTATTATTGCTGCTGCACGAAAATGGTGTTAGAAGTGGAACAAAATGCTTTTTAATGGAATAATTTTGAAAACATTAAACAACATTTCTGTATTAGTTCAGCTGTTTTGGGACAAGAATTTGAATAAATTGTACATTAGCTAAAATGCTTTATTTATTAAAACATCGTACAGTATATGAAAGAGTTAAAATTAGACTAAGTAATACAATATTAATAAATCTTAATTTGTAATGGAACTCTTCCAGGTAATTTCTTTTTTTTAATTTATTTATTTAAATTTAAAATAATTATTTTATTGTATTTTTATTCGTTTTAAATTGTATTATTTCAATTTAAATTAATTCATTTCATTTTATCTTATTTTTTATTCTGTTTTGTTTCATTTTATTTTTATTCTTTTTAAATTTTATTATTTCAATTTAAATTTATTAATTTGTATTTTATTTAAAAACATTTGTATTTGGTTTTAATTGTATTATTTTATCATAATTTAAATAATTCTATTTTTATTTGTTTTATTATTTTAATTTAATTGAATATTCATTTGATAATTTTTTTTGATTATTAAATCTTGTTTATTCATTTTAATTGTTTTCTTTTCTTTTCTTTTCTTTCTCCAGGGGGTAGCTTCTAGAAAACTTAGCGTCAGAGCTGTAAAGCCCCTCCAATGTCATCATGCTTGATATAGAGACATGCTTACTTGCATGATGGCTTAATAAAGTTTTATTATATAAACGATTTAAAATTAGGCAGAGTAATTAATTTATAATGAAACTCTTTCAGGTTATTTTATTTTATTTGATTTGATTTATATATTTTTTATTTATTTTTATTTATTTTATTTTATTTTATTTTATTTTATTTTATTTTATTTTATTTTATTTTATTTTATTTTATTTTATTTTATTTTATTTTATTTCTCCAGGTGGTAGCTTCTAAGTTAGTGTCAGAGCTGTAAAGCCCTTCCAGTGTCATCATGCTTGATACTTAGACATGGCTACTTGCATGACTGGTTTAATATAGTTTTAGTTTATAAAAGAGTTAAAATTCGGCATATAAAAAAAAAAAAAAAAAGTAATTAATTTGTTTTGGAACTCTTTCAGGTAATTATGTTATTTTTTAATTATTTTAATTTAATTATTTTTTTTTTGTTTTTTAGATGTATTTTATTTAATTTTATTTTATATAAATGTTTTATTCTTTATTTCATTTTATGAAAATTTTAATTTAATTAAATTTTCTTCAATTTAACTTTATTTAATTTAATTTTATTATTTATTTCCTCTAGGTGGTAGCTTCTAGAAAAGCCTTAGAGCTGTAAAGCCCTTATAGTGTCATCATGCTTGATATGCAGACATGCTTACTTGCATGATTGGTTTAAAATGTATGTGCATTTATTTTTGCATATATCGCAGATGCATATGCCTACATATTGAAGCTCTCAGGAGGAAAGGTATTGGATCTAACCTTAACCCATTAGATGGAGAAAAATACAGCATGTCATGACAGATTACTGTCAAAAGGGCAAGCCAGACAGCACTTTTCTTTCAGTGCGAAAGACGGGGTAAATAGCAACAAGGGCAAAAATATAAGAAAATCTGTCGTTAGCTTATAGGCCCCAGCCCATCGGCCCTAAACAGACAGCTGTGGTTAAGCCATTTTCCAGCTCTAATCTTTTAATAAGATTATAAAATAGTGAAAATATGTTTACGCATTACTGGTCATAATTACATGTCTTGTCATATTCAAGAAACTGATAAATATGCCCTGAGTCTACAATCTTACATATTAGCTTGAATTTGTGCTAAATGTGCATAATGGATTGTTTGGCATGTTAAATTGAAAAAGGAAAGAGAAAAAAAAAGCTCATAAAAGATGTGAGAATGTATTTTCCTAGCAGCATGCGTACAGTACAAAGTGATACAGTAGGGGAAAGTTAAAGTGTTTGTTTTGAATTCTGATTACTTTCTTATTAACTTTTCAATAGACTTTTTTGCCCTGTAAACATGCAGAATTATGTGGAATTATGGAACAAGTACATAAACAGTAAATGTTTTATTGGGAGGACAAAACTTTTGACTGCGTTTTCCTTTTTGTTTTGCTGTTATGCACGCAATATGTTTACACACATATGCAAGGTGACTGAAATTGAAATTAAAACACAAACGATACTGGACCATTAATAGTTTAAAAAGTGAAAAAAATAATAATAATTATACTTTAAAGGACAGCATTAACATTTTGAAAAACAAAGAAAACTGAACTGAAACTATATTATTAAAATAAACTTGCAGGAGTTAATTGTCACAAGGCAGACTCTGACAAAGGAGCTGCGGATCCAAATGCAGGGTTTATGAACAAGAATGGTCAGGCAAGCAACAGTCACCGTGAGAAGCAAACAGTAGGCAAATCCAGAGTTGTATCGAATACACAGACTGATGGTCAAAAGGCAGGCAACAGGCAACGTAAACAAACAAACAAACAAGGATATGGTAAAAAACACGGCAGGACAAGGCAAAGAAACGGCTTCGCAATATTAACTAGATAAATAAAGACTCAGCAAGAATGTGTGTGTGCGTAGTATTTAAAGTCAATGTAATCAGTTCGTAACGATCCTCTGGCTGTAGGTGTGCATCACCAGAACTTGAAACAGGTGTGTGTGAGTGGAGTGCATGTATAGAGTTGTAGTCCATAATGTGGCGGATTTGTAGTTCTCCAGCTAGCTATGTGTGTGCCAGACGGAATCTGCGAACATTTTTTTGCAATTTCTGCAGAGAATTTTGGGTAAAAATCTGCGGATTTCAGCAGAATTATTTTGGGAGTCTCATAACTAAAACCTAATATGTGAAATATGTGTAATTTAAAAACAAAATAAATTCAGATTTAAGCACATTTAATCAAGTAAATAAACAGAATTAATGATGGGCAAAAAATCTGCGGAAATCTGCAGAATTCTGGGGAAAATCTGTGAAATTCCGTGTGGGCCTACTCATAGGTGGTGCTGTCACTAACTTTTTATGGTGTGGTCAGTGTGAGGCGACAATGACAGACCTAAAATGACCATTATCTTCAACTATAGCAGAGATACAGCCTCAGATGTAGTTTGGCATCATGCCATCATATTTGTTGGTGCAGTAAACAAAAACCGTTACACCTGTCGACACAAATTCCATAACTTTTTGTCAGCATAGTCTGACGATCAATTTGGTCAATTTGGTGCAAATCAGTCAAACAATGTGGGAGGAGTTCGAAAAAGTAGGTTTTTGACTTAAGGCTAGATGGTGGACAGGGAGTTAACTTAATTAAGCTTTAAAAGAGTCTAGACTAAATATAAATGTGCTCTGTGTCATAAATGTGACTAATTGTAATCATTTCACAATAGCATTTAACAGGCCTCAAACAGCCTAATACTCATCCCTATTGCAAAGACAGAACTTGTCAGAGCAATGATGCACATAAATTGACTACTCTTAAAAATATATGCTATAAATTAAGCAACCGATGGCTCGTATACAGACTGGCTGACTCAAGATATTGTTTCTAGTCTCTAGATGAAGAGCGAGCACTCACGCAGCAGTCAGAAACACACCTGTCAGAAGCGCAGACGCTAATCTCTTCTTATTTACAGCCCGGATAAATGATCCACAGACAAATGCAGCTTTCCTTTGGGTGCGACAGAAATGTAATTCATGCAAAGACTGAAAACAAAGAATATGCAGTATATTTTAAAAAGCTGTTGAATTCTTTGTTCGAAGGCATCTCTGACTAAAATGGCTAGTTGCGTGGATGATGTCTGAATGGTGAGAGTGTTTATAGAGGAAACAATGTCATTATTGACAACATTGCTGGAAATTCATGAGGAAAATGCTTTTTTTTATTTTTTTTTTCATTTTTGTCAGACTGCATCACTGGTCACCTCAGCCCTATATTTATAGACTTTCTACTAAAAGACTCGATGCTTTGTGTGAGCAATGACGTTTTTGCATAAATGACCTTCTTGCTGAAAGGACAAGTTTTCTGTTACACAAAATGTATAGAATATAGAATATATATATATATATATATATGTGCATCGAACCAAAAACAATACATCTTGCGAGTTACATATTGTTATGGTTTTTATAGTGCTGTAATCAAAAGAATGAAGTATGAAAAGGCTGCTTGATTGATCTGTTCAACTGTTTATCTGTTAGAAAACAAAGCTTTGTATTGTTTCAGAATGGATTATACATTTTAAGATACGTATGTAAAGATGAAGTCAGAATTATTAGCCCTCCTGAATTATTAACCTGCTTGTATGACCCACCCCCCACCAACCCACCCCCCATTTTGCTAAATAGAAAAGCAGATTTTTTTTAAAACACACTTCTAAACATAAAAATTGTAATACATATTTTTAAAATAACTGAATAACTTTTATCTTTCAGATGATGACAGTGCATAATATTTTACTAGACATTTTTTTTTTTTTTTTTTAACAAACAAACAGATTTATAACATTCCAGTTGACCCAGATTCATTGATGGGCATTTTTGGTGTCGTGTCTGATGTTATAGATTGCAGTA
This sequence comes from Danio tinwini, assembly GCA_903798205.1. Taxonomy (NCBI): domain Eukaryota; kingdom Metazoa; phylum Chordata; class Actinopteri; order Cypriniformes; family Danionidae; genus Danio; species Danio tinwini. The sequence continues at coordinate 14,663,304 of CAIGQZ010035043.1, read as the reverse complement.
AAGATATACATTCTGTTATTGCATTCACTACACTACTAGCAAGACGTTTAATATTATTTAAGTGGAAAAGAGTAGAACCCCCAACACACACTGGCTAGATAAATGAAGTAATGTCTTACATTCAATTGGATAATATTAAAAACATTTTGAGGCTCGAAACGCAAGTTCCTAGACAAATGGCCCCCCTTTATTAAATGCTTTGAAGATTTCCCTGGCCTTTAGAATAAACGTATGTCTACGTATATCTATTTTATTTAATTATTTATTTATTTTCATTCTTTTTTTTATGTTATTTTTCTTTTGTACTCTTTAGATGTTACCAAGTCCTTCGTGTCAAATCATAACATATTGACTAAACAAATGTGATAATGTATTCCCTCACTGTTATCGTTGATATATCTGGAAGGTTTTGTGATTCAAGATGATCTGACCTGTTTTTTTTTTTTTTTTTTTTTTTTTTTTTTTTTTTTTTTTTTTTTTTTGTATAACAGTTTTTCTCCATTGGTTTGGCTCAGATCTTGAAACTGGAATTACATTCTCAAAACTCTAAGATTGTTTTGCAAAACAGTCTTACAGTTCAGGACAACATTATAGCTCACTTGCAAAAGCTCATATCTTTCCCAAAACTGTTCGTTCATGTGTCAAAACCAAATTTCCTTCTCATTTAAACAGTCAGTGCCCCCAAAATCCTTTGTTACTTTTGCATTGCGTAAGCACTGCAAGTCTAAATGTTTAGATGTTTTATCACTATGACAGAGGAACATTGAAATGTCCCTCATGTCCACCTTTCAGTCTTAGCCCATGTTTTTGAAAATGGTTACTGAACTGTTTTTTTTTTTTTTCTTTTGACAGAATGCAAGTGTGTAAAAAACTAAATAAAATAAATTGATAAGATTTTAAAAATTATAAGAAATAAGGATTTTCCAGTCTGATCTCACAAGGAAATGTAACTATTTTACGTTTTGTCAGTTCAGTGGCTAATTCCTATGTGTTCAGTCGTACGAAAATATACAATTTAAAAAAGAAGACGTGGCACCCAACCCCACCCCTAAACCCAACCATTATTCGGGGATAAGCAAATCATACTAAATTGTATGAATGAGATCATACAAATTCATTCGAATTAGCCACTAAATCAAAACATTACGAATTGCCGTGAGATAGTGTTGGGATTTTAGGTTAAGAGTAGCCTCCAAGGTTTGACATCATACATTGCACTCATACTGCCAATAAAATTGTAACTATTATCAATCACACGCATAAAGTAATTAACATACATCAGAATAAAAAGGTACTGTATACAGCATAATATACTGTAATATAAACACACAAACAAAAAACAATGAAAATGATATACAGCCTACAGTGCCTGATTGGTCATCTAAGATGTGTGAAATTCCTCCTTTGTTAGTCAAGTTGTAGTTTTACCTGACTGCCAGTTGCTGTAATAAATGTATGCAATGTTCAACAGATTCATATATGAAATTTATGATAGTATGTTCTTGACTAATTTTGAAAACTGTGAACCAGTAATGTACTGTTTTAAATTGTAAATGCAAATTTCAATAATTAAGAAAAAAACACGTAGAATTGCTTATTTACAGCTAACAAGACTCAGCAACGATGTGTGTCTGTGCATGTGTGCTATGTTTGTAGTCCATCTGATTAGTCCTGAACAGCTTTAGCTATGTGTATTGGCAATCAAGGAGCATCTGGGCCAGGTGTGTGAGTGAGGTGCATAATGGGATCTGTAGTTCGTTAAAGTGGCCGATTTGTCATTCTTCAGAGATCTGTAAATGCTAGATCGCTGGTTGTCATGACAATGTCCTTTTTGCAAAGTGTTCCCTTAGATTTTTGTGGTTTAGGATGCTATTGCATATAATACAAATAAACAGTATTACACTCAAAAAATAACATTTGCTGCTTGTTCAAACTACTTATTAAAAATCAGTTGAATCAACTCAATTTGTATGTTTTTTGGAGAACAGCTTAAATGTTTCATGCTCAATCTACTTAAATTTCTAAATAATAATAATAATAATAATAATAATAATAATAATTAAATTTGTTTAGGCACAACATGAAGGAATTGTGTAGAACCAAGCATTTTTTACTGTGAATATGCAAGTTTTTTTACTAAGTTCCACATTTTTATGGGAATATTTTTTTTTATTTACTGAAAATCTACACTTCTGCATGTTCAATTTTGGCAGGATGGTTAAAACACACATTACAACCACTGATGTTTGGCTTCACCAAGTTGAGAATATACAAATGTGAATGTAATTATCAGCGAATAAAGCCTTTTCTTTGCTTCTTTTATGCTTTCTCACACACTCACACTTTGATTCTCCAAGCACACTCACTACACTCTTCTTCTTCCATGAATCCCTCACTTGTCTTTCATTATTTATTGCCATTCAGGAAGAAAGGTGGGTGTCTGTTGTGTGGTGTGGGGGGAGCTTCGGTGCGATCATAAAACATGTCAGGATAAATACGTGGATACATTCACATTGCAAATGAGGGAGTCTGTGCTAATGTTTACTCTGCCACTGTGATTTATGACAAAGACATTCAGGGACTATCATTAGTTTAATATGAGTAAAAAGCCTTGCCTTGTGCGCTTCATATTTTGACCATCGCAACCTTCTGGTAAATAAAGCAAAGCAGCGGTGTCACTTCACTGCAGATAACATCACTCAGTATGCAGGAATAATCTCGCTCTGCTTTATAGGAGTGCTATCTACTCCTGCATGGATATTAAGATATGAAGATGTTTGTGTCAATGAGTACAGGCACAGCGACTGTCTGCGAGGCATCATTTTTTACTTTATTGTTGTTATGTGCGACCACAGAGTTAGCATTTCAGTTATCTCACATAGTCCTACAATATCTTATCAACTTCAATTGTGATCCAGAGACCACATGTTGTAGAAGTAGACATGAACATGTTGCGGGTGATGTTACATGCTGGAGGGTTATGTTCATTGTTTCCCTTGAGTCAAAAAAAAAAAAAAAAAAAGAACCATAGAGGTTTATATGGTCTATATACTGTAATTTGGCTTGTATATGATGAAATTTTTGCTACTTTTGAGATATACTCTTATTTTTGAACGGCTGTCAATAGGAAATTATCCTTTGTTGCCACCAGAATGATATAATTGCTGTATAGCATCAGTCAGTTAAGTGAACTACACTTACCAGATAGGTGCACACTGTCAGCACATCTGTGCTAATGAGGGAATTCACTGCTTGTTATGGTAAAATGCATGGTTGAAGAAAGTAACTAACTAGCTAGTAATGGATGTTTTACATACTCTGTGGCATAAACCATATTTAAACCATCTTGGTTAGAAGTCAGGTGATGTGGTGCTATATACACTCACTAGCCACTTTATTAGGCACACCTTACTAGTACCGGGTTGGGCCCTCTTTTGCATTCAGAACTGTCTTAATCCTTGTTGCATAGATTCAACAAGGTACTGGAAATATTCCTCAGAGATTTTGGTCCATACTGACATGATAGCATTATGCAGTTGCTGCAGATTTGTCGGTTGCACATCTATGATGCCAATCTCCCGTTCCACCACATCTAAAAGGTGTTCTATTGGATTGAGATTGACAGTGAACTCATTGTCATGTTCAAGAAACCAGTCTGAGACGATTCACGCTTTATGACATCGCTCGTTATTCTGCTGGAAGTAGCCATCAGAAGATGGGTACACTGTGGTCATAAAGGGATGTACATGGTCAGCAACAATACTCAAGTAGGCTGTGTGGCATTGACATAATGCTTAGTTGGAACTAATGGGCCCAAAGTGTGCCAAGAAAAAATCTCTACGCCCTTACACCACCAGCCAGAACCGCTGATACAAGGCAAGATAGATCCAGGTTTTCATGTTGTTGATGCCAAATTCTGACCCTACCATCCGAATGTTGCAGCAGAAATCGAGATTCATCACACCAGGCAACATTTTCTGTTGTCCAATTTTGTTGAGCCTGTGGGAATTGTAGCCTCAGTTTCCTGTTCTTAGCTGACAAGAGTGGCATATATATATATATATACAGTGAAGAAAATAAGTATTTGATCACACTGATTTTTCAAGATCTCCTACTTAGAACTCATGGAGGGATCTAGAATTTTCAGTATAGGTGCAATTCCACTGTGAGAGACAGAGTCTAAAAATAAAAAAGCAAAAGTCACATTGTATGATTTTTTTAACAATTTATTTGTAAATTACTGTGTGAAATAAGTATTTGATCACTTGAGCCAAGCATTTTAAATATTTAGTACAGAAGCCTTTGTTAACAATTACAAAGGTCAAAGGGTTCCTGTAGTTCTTCACCAGGTTTGCACACACTGAAGGAGGGATTTTGGCCCACTCCACCATACAGATCTTCTCTAGATCTGTTAGGTTTCGGGGCTGTCACTGAGGAACATGGAGTTTCAGCTACCTCCAAATATTTTCTATTGGATAGGTCTGGAAACCGGCTGGGCCACTCCAAAACCTTGATATGCTTTTTATGAAGCCACTCCTTGGTTTTCCTGGCGATGTGCTTTGGGTCATTGTCATGTTGGAAGACCCAGCCACTAACCATCTTTAATGCTCTGACTGAGGGAAGGAGATTTTTGCCCAATATCTCACAATACATGGCCACGTTCATCCTCTCCTTAATACATTGCAGCCGTCCTGTCCCCTGTGCAGAAAAACACCCCAGAGCATGATGCTTCCAGCCCCATGCTTCACTGTAGGTATGGTATTATTGGGATGATACACATCATTCTTCTTCCTCCAAACACGGTGAATGGAGTTAAGACTAAAAAGTTTTACTTTGGTCTCATCTGACCACAGGACTTTCTCCCATGACTCCACTGGATCATTCAGATGGTCCATGGCAAACTTCAGACGGGTTTGACATGGGCTAACTTAAGCAGGGGAACCTTCTGTGCGATGCATGGTTTTAAAATGTGACATCTTAGTGTATTACTGATAATAGCCTTGAAAACGGTGGTCCCAGCTCTCTTAGCGGCATTGATCAGCTCCTCCCGTGTAGTTCTGGGCTGATTCTAGACCATTCTTGGCATCATTAATACCCCATGAGGAGAGATCTTCCGTGGGGCCCCAGTCTGAGGGACATTGACAGTCATCATTAGCCTCTTCCATTTTCTGACAATTGCTCCAACAGTTGTTCTTTTTTCACCAATCTGCTTGGCAATTGCCCCACAGCAGTTTCAGCTTTATGAAGGTCTACAATTTTGTCTCTTGTTTCCTTTGACAGCTTATTGGTTTTGGTTATGTTGCTACTTAGATTTTTGACTGATTGTGGGGTGCACAGGTGTCTTTATGACAGCTAGTGACCTCAAACAAGTGCTACTAAATTAGAATCATGAGCAGAGTCTAGCTGGACTATTTTTAAGCAAAATAACAGGTCTTTGAGGGTCAGAAATTTGGCTGAAAAGCAAGTGATCAAAAACTTATTTCACACAGTAATTTACAAATAAATTGTTAAAAAATCATACAATGTGATTTCTGCATTTTTATTTTTAGACTCTGTCTCTCACAGTGGAATTGCACCTATACTGAAAATTCTAGA
>CAIGQZ010035043.1:14640116-14652165 GCA_903798205.1 Danio tinwini | reverse complement strand
CTGACCAGATCATTTGAATCAGTCAGTCGTTAATTGCAGACTCACTCTAAATAAATCATTTGAATCAGTGAGTCATTAATGTAGACTCACTCTGAATAGATTGTTTTAATCAGTGAGTCATTAATGGAGACTCATTCCGAATAGATTGATTGAATCAGTGAGTCTTTAATTGCAGACTCAATCTAAATAGATCATTCAAATCAGTGAGTCTTTAACTGGAGATCCACTCTGAATAGATTGTTTGAATCAGTGAGTCTTTAATTGCAGACTCACTCTGAATGGATCACCTAAATCAGTGAGCTGTTGATTCATTAGGAGAGGCAATCAAATCTATTTAATTTACGAATTGGTTGTTCAGTGCTATTTTGGAACAGATTTAACAGATTCAACTCAATGCAATTCAAATTTATTTGTATAGCACTTTTCACAATATCTTACTGCTTTTCTTAACTAAAACATTAAAACTTTAACTATTTAACTAGTAACTGATATATTTTAGCTACAGCTAAAGTTTTTTTTTATATATAAACATAGTTAACCTGCAGTTATATAGTATGTAGGTGATGTCAAATGTGTAGATGTTCAATAAAGTGTATTTGTGTATAACTGTATTAAGTGTATGTGTTTTTCAAGTCTTTGATGGTTGGCATCAGGTAACAAGAATCACGAATGACACTTGTCTGTAAGTGATGATTTTTCCTCAAAAGAATGTACTTTAGTATAGTAGTGAGAAATAAATGATGTCCAAACAGTTACTGTCCACCACTGAAGAAGTCTTGGCTGGCCTGGTGGAGGCAGTCAGTAGTGTCAGACAGAGAATGGCAAATGCATCCAGAAAGTCTTTTGTGTCTCCCTGCTGTGCTGGAAAGAAAACTGAGACCCTGCCTTGCACTAACCGAAGCCATGGCAGTGCCAGTGTCAAGCATCAGGAGGCGCTTTGCTGAAAATACATCACTGAGCTGTCAGAAAGAGAGCATTTCAGATGAATAGTTTAGATGGTAAAGAAACAACGGATGGATAATATACCCATAGGGGACAGGTCTGCTATGATGGAAAACTCTCTGCTCAAAGGAAATAAAAGATTAGGTATGCGCACGTTTCTATACACCCGACAGCAGCTGCTAACCTCGCTCAGACTCGGGCTGGGTTGCTGCCGCTGCTGCTCATTTGTCAGAAGGATCAGGTTAGGAAATTGCTGAGCTCATGAGATTTGTAAATGAATCTTGCAAATTATATTCTAGCCCTGATTCAGCACTAGCCACAGACCAGGGCATATTTTTTGACCTACTGTGCCGGAGGCGGCCATGATGGCTCTGTGTTTGTTTTTTGTTTACAGTAAATCTGCTTTGACAGACTGTTCTAAGTTTTTGTTGGATCATTCTTAGTTTCTGGAAAAAGGAAAACCCCCTTTTGTAGTTAGAAACCACCAATTGTAACAGGATAATGATAACAGAATAATTGTTTTGCGAGGCGACACAGTGGTGCAGTGGTTAGCACCATCACCTCACAGCAAGAAGGTTGCTGGTTCAAATCCCAGCTGGGTCAGTAGGCATTTCTGGGTGGTGTTTGCATGTTCTTCTTGTATTAGCGTGGGTTTCCTCCGAGTGCTCCGGTTTCCCCAGCAGTCCAAAGACATGCGCTATAGGTGAATTGAATAAACTAAATTGGCTGTAGTGTATGTGTGTGAATGAGTGTATATGGATGTTTCCCAGTACTGGGTTGGAGCTGGAAGGGCATCCGCTGTGTAAAACATATGCTGGATAAGTTGGTGGTTCATTCCACTGTGGTGACCCCTGTTGAATGAAGGACCTAACTCAAAGAAAAATGAATGAATGAATAATTGCATTGCATAACTGAATAATAGAACAAAATGTATTATAAAAAAATGAAGTGTCCCTCCTCCTAACACAAATGAAGATATTTTTACTTATAAAGCTACTGTAGTAATCATGACCTAACTAATCTAACCAACTTGATTTATAGGGATGTATTTACTGATATAATTATTAATGTATTAGACTCAATCCCAATTCTATTTTTTTGCCCCTACCCCTTCTCCTTGGGTCTTGAATCCTTGTGACCCCTTATGAAGGGGAAGGGCTTCAAATTTTATCCCTAAGAAATGGGACATCACTACAACACCTGCACACGTCAGCATATGTCATCGCAATCTCTTACTTTATATGAGATAGACGACGGTGACGGCTGCAGTTATTCCAGTTGCCTTATTTTTTTTGTATTTGTCTTCAGGAAATCACAGAACGCAATGATATGTTATCATCGATATATCGATATAATGTGCCAAAAAGCTCATACTTGTACTGTGCATCTACTTCATGGCCCTATTCATCTAAACATGAAAACAACATTAACATTATTGTTCTACTGTACTAGACTTTGTAAAAAGGTAATTGCCAGCCACTAGACCTTTCTGACAGGGTATTCGAGTGTCATCGAGTGTCAAATGTGAAAGTATGTTGTGGGACTACTATACAAGGGTGATTATTATGAATTATAGATAGCCAAATTTAGTGTTTTATTTTTTTTAACTATGATGGTAAAACACAAACGTGGTTATGAATATATTCAAACATAAGCTTGTTTGTTGTAAAAATTCATAATAATGACAAAAAATGCTAATTTGTGCACACTTCTTCTGTGTGCAGCCATGCTGCCATTGTAGATGGTGTATTATGAAACATTTTCTACCGCTTGGTTTCGAGTGTGGTCCTGAAAAATCTTTGTTTCAAGGGCTATCTAGCCCTTCCCCTTAGCCCTATGCCTTCAAGCTAAAGAGAATTGGGACACTCCTATCCCTTCATGTGAATGTAAGGGGAAGGGCTAAAAAGGGTCACACACCGGATGAGCCGCTCAGCGCCAAGACACTGCTCGCACATGACAGTCAGAAGTATCGCACACCAGACATGCAAATTCAAATGTTATTTCATATGAAACTATTCAGATGGCACTCTGTGGCCCGACAGAAATATATACAGTCTCCTGAGTCATGGCTGGGCGGCGGGGACAGCCACCAACTTGCGCCGCCGGTGTAAATGCCCTGATATACAGTAAATCTATGTTTCATGGTGCTGCGTGCCACGTTGTGACGTGGAGCAGCGCATCTGGTGTGTGACCCCCTTATGGGGTAAAATTGGGATTGGGCCTTAAAGTGTAATATAGGGCAGTAGAAACAATTTTATTCATGTTTTAAAGGTGAACAAATTTTGGGGTTTGTAGGGACATTTGTAATGCTATTCTCAAAGTGAAATGTGGTTTTACATTATTTATGTATTATTTAATGTATTATTATTATTATTATTATTATTATTATTATTATTATTATTATTGTTGTTGTTGTTGTTGTTGTTGTTGTTGTTGTTGTTGTTGTTGTTGTTGTTGTTGTTGTTTTTGCAATGTAGCTGCACACCACATGCTATATATAGAGGTCATTAAAGACTGGTCGACCTTTTCACTATACGTTAGGTCATGACCTGCCATGAGCAGTGTAGAAGTAAAGAAACACAATTAGGCTGTTAAGGGACACTGTGTGAAAAGAGACAGATGAGGGTGTCCAGGTAAGGATCGCGGTCTTCAGTTCTGTTGGGACGCCCATGTCTGTTAATTAGCGCTCACCAGATGGAAGTGAACACATTCCGCTTGGGAAGGTCTCCGCAGAGAGAATATTGCGCTTAATACATTATTTATTTGCAGACTCTGTGGTATCGCCAACTCCCAAATGACAGCAAGCCACATGGGGCAAGGATAGGAATCCCATCCAAAGCGAGAATGTGCGTGTTCTTGCACATAAAATCGCTGGTAAGCTTTGGACTCCATGGAAGGAGCATAGCCATCACTTCCTGTTTTGGGGCTCTCAAGAGTGGCAGGTGGGTATCGGAGCTGCCTCACACTTTTTAGAGGATGTCCTCCAAGGAGAAGAGTTTGCTCAAGCTTCCTCGCAAGCAGCCATCTGTTAGAGTTCTAATCTTCCCTTCTTTCTTAGTCTGGAGAGACAAGACGCCACACCCTGGCTCCTTTATTTACAGAAACCTCAACCGCAACAGCTGCTTATTTGCTTCTGTCCTGGTATAGCTTTTCAACTGGAGGCCAAGAAAACATTGCACATCTCCCAAGAATACCTATCGCTTCTCATAATCACCGTCTTGATGTCCCAGGGGCTGTTCTTCAGACTGCTTTCTTGGTTTTCCATGCTCTGACCATATTATCATTTTCAAAAAGTGAAATTATGTGCAATTTATTTCAACTGAGGAAGCTTTCATGTTCTGCCTCTTGTGTGTTATGAATAAAGCGAGCACAGAAAAAGAGACATGATACAATAAAGGGGTCACAAAGGGGTCATTTTGTTCTGTTTTCTGGGGTCCACTTATAATGTTATTAAAATCTTTACATCAAAAACTTAATTTAGAAGTAATTGAGTAGTTTCTGTGTGTTTTTACTATCATCATCATCAAAACTGTTTTTGAAAGGGCGTGGCTGATTGTAGACGAAGTAAATGCAAACTGATCTGTTTGGTCTACAGTTTTGCATATTAACAAGGATAAACCCAACATAGGCTCATTCAAAAAATGTAGCCCTATATACATTTCTGGAGATCGCAAAATATGTAGCCAGAAGTACGTATGGCCGCATTTCGTCTTTAAAACGAACACTACGGGGCGGTATGAGGTTGTTCTTTTTGCCCTCACCAGCTGACCACTTACCTCTATATGGACGCTTTCCAGCTGCTACTGTTTTATCCAGTTAGATCGCAATGTATGTAGGTGGAATTTAGATGCAGAGAGTTGACCACAATGATGGGGTTCAAGTCTAGCGAAGAACGGTTTCTGAAAACGTAAGTAAAACTAAAACAGAAGCCAAAAGTAAAAATCAGGGTGAGAATGTGGTAAGATCTGAAAACATGGTAAAAAACTAGGCGAGGGCTATACTTTTTCTAGATTGCATTTCAAAACTGTCGTTTCCCAGCAGGCACACAACAACATAAGACGTTAGTATTAGGTTAGATTTAGGTCATGATGTCAGGTGATCAAAATTCAATGTCTAGCCAGCGTCTAAGGACAACGTTATTTTGATGTCTAATAACAACATCAAATTACGTTGATATTTGGTTGATTTTAGGTTATGTTGGAAAGTGATCAACATCCAACGTCTGATAGGTGTCATAGAGGTAATGTCCACACAACGTCAAGGTGTAACATGATTAGACGTTCTGACATAAACCTGATTTTTATTTACAAACAAAATTCATTGTCCCTATGACGTTGGGGTACAACGTCAATATGACGTCATGTTGATGTCCTGTGCCTGCAGGGTTAGGTTTAGGGAAGTGAGTGAGGATCAATTGGTGCTTTTAAAAACACTATTGGTTGGGTATAGGGAAGTAGGAGGGTGGGCACTTTGATCAGTCAGTCAGTCAGTCAACAGCGGCCTCTGGTGGATTTACATGAGAAGAGCAGATTCGAATGGCACTCCCGAGAGAAATTTGAGATATTTTATGTGACTGATTTATTCATTCACACATTACGTGAAATACAGAAGCCAAACAGATGCAGTCAGAGCTGAAAAAAATATTTAATCCGTTCATTTCTCAAGTCCTATGTTTGAGTTGTTCGCTCATCACATGCAAGATAGAAGCCAATCGTATGTATTTAGAGGCGAAAAGTGATTTGATTCGTTCATTTCTTGAGTCCTTGGTTTTAAGTCATCTTTTTACATGCTGTCACATGATGAATGAACGACTCAAAAACACAAAGACTCATAAGGTGAACTAATCATGGATCCTTCTGGCTCAGACTGTGTGCATTGGTTAAGCTTTTATGGGACTGTCTGTGTCACGTGAACGAACAACTCAAACTTGAAGACATGTCAGAAGAGGTGAGCTGACCTAATCATATACAAAACACCAGGTAAATAATGAAGCATCATTTCCTCTTTCTTATAGCATTCTAGTTATAACTTGTTTGATCAACGTTTGGGCTAGTTTTAGATGTGTTTTGTAATCTTTTCATAACATTTTAATGTCATTTTGGCAAATTGCACAAAATATCTCAAAAAAAAAAAAAAAACAAGACTCCAAAGTTCAAGTCAGTAAAATGATCCAAACATCCCATCACTAGTTAAAGCTGATTTTAGAGAAGCAACAAACTGTTCAGTTCTAAAACGTACATGATGTTTTTATATAATACAATGAGCTTTTATATCCTAAAACATCAAGGGGATTTTGGTTTCCCAGTTCATGACCCCTTTAAGACTGCAAACTATTTGGAGTCATGGGTGTCACAGTGAATCGTGTCTACATTTCTGTTCAGTGAAATCATTTGCATAAGAGGAAGAGTGCCTTATTGTAGGATTTATCACAATAGTCATTTCGTTTGTTTGCGAGGCAGAATTGCAACATAAGAGGCGACATCTCTTCTATTACAGGAGATAATGGCTGGCCTAATCAGTGTACTCTCCACAGTGGGTTGATAAGATTTGATTAACGGACATGTACTGATTACAAAATGAAAGAGGAACAACAGGACTGGAAGACCGGATGATGTGCTGTCATCTTACAGAAATCCGAGCCGGTTGTATGACATGAAGTGACCCGTAGTTTTGCGTCATGCTGGAAAAGCGCACATAATCACTGATGGTCGTTTTGTCAGAACATGTCGCCCGACTGTCACTGTGTAATTATTATTTTGCATAATTGCCTGAGCAGCCAGGTTCTCCACTCGTTCTCAGGGGTTTAATTGCCTTAATTGACAGACAAAGAGAGGTTTGAGACGCTCAGGCGTGTGTTACAGAGAATAACAGTCGCGTTGGCTGTGAACCCTATTTATGACCTCATCAGCTCCACTCTCCACACGGTCCGCACCCCGCTTAATTACCAAGCAACCAGCCAGAAAAGAGAGGAGGAGGAAGCGAGGAAGTAAGGGAGGGAGAGGAGAGCATCTTCAGTAGAGAGCCTTTGGTCCCCTGGGTCTTCTAGCACCATATGTTTTCACTTAGTCAATCATGTAGACACTTCTCCCAATCTGCTTCTGAAGACCTGAGTCTGGCACACTTGCCTTTGCTTCTGCTTTTCATCACTTTGCTTCTGCTTTTCAGTTGGCCTTATCATAAACAATGACTCGTTCTCCCAAATGTCTGAACACACAATGATTATAGCAAGCAAGACATTGCAATCCATTTGAAAGGGCTCATCCCTGTGCCCCAATCCCTTCGAAGGGTTTAGCATCCATAGTGAGAGCTTCGAAGGGATGAATGGTGTAGGGGTCAAGTCCTGTGTGGAACCTGTTTTTTGTGGTTCTTTTTTGGAATTTCCAGAACCTGCATGATTGCTGATTTGTGGGTGGGTCATCTCACCTGAGACCCATTAGGTGGTGCCTATAAAGATCCAACATTTGACATGGAAAGAAAGCTCAGTTAGCCGGACCTCCCTGCCTGGCATTTTTGATTTATTTTATTTTGACTTTGATTGCTTTAAATACTTTTATTAATTATTCTGTTTGTTAATAAATAATTTCTCTTTTCAATTTACCTGGTCCGAATTGTCTCTCTAATGTTACAAGTTTACGCGGGTTGTAACAGGTCAAAAAAGCTATTTTTGGCCAGCACTTGTGCTTCATTTTAATGAGAAGATAAAGTATGTGTGCAGATGTGGTAGAAATATAAAAAAAAACATGGTATTGAAGTGATTATTTTTGTAATGATTTGAAACATTAGTTGACTACTATAAAGTCGATTTCCAGATCCAATCAGGTTATCGCAAATCTGGCCTGATCACACTGTTTCAGACTCGATCGGAATGGAACGTTACCTCCCGATCAGCACTCGAATGAATATATATATAAGGGTGTAACGATACGCGTATTTGTATTGAACCGTTTAGTACGAGACATTCAGTTCGGTATACATTACAAACCGAACGATTCAGATAAATAAGTGTACAGAATATAATGTTTTCAGTGTGACAACGCTCAACAAGGCATCCCAAATGGCGTGACCCTGGACGTAACAGGCAACATGCTGCCTTTCCCGCCCTCCTCCAAACACTACTCCAGTCAGGGACATGCTGCACTAGCTCGTAACATGGCTAGTAACATTAATGTAATCCTCCTATTACCAACAGCAGGTCTGGCATTTGGGAGCACTTTTGTTTCCCTGTAAGTTATGAGGGCGATGGCAAGAGAGTGGTGGATAAAAAAAAACAAAACAATGACATCTGCTATGACAGTAAGGTATTTTAGCAGTAATATTTGAACATGTCAACTCATTTACACTGATATCACGGAATCACTAACTGTAATTAGACGAAAACTAGACACGCGCACTACATGCAACTATCCCGCAGCATTCAGACAGGCAATTTCTACAGATTCGAACAGGGAAAAACAAATAGCTGTGGATATGAGACCTTAATTGGTAGTGGAAATTTCGGGTTTTAAGAAAATGTTAAATTTAATAGAGCTCTGTTACATAATTCCTTCATAAGCCCATTTCAGTCAGATAATAATTCCTGCTTTCAGATCCACTGAAATGGCAGGTGACAGTCAAATCAAGCAGATCTGTGCTGTCTGAAGAAAAGGTGGACACTTTCTGAAAGTAAAAAATTACAAAAAAATTGATTGAAACTGGGTCCCATATAACAACTAAATTGTTTTTTTTTTTTATTTGTTTAACTACTAAAATATTACATATATCTTTATAAGCAGCTTTTTGGCTTTGAGTATAAAGAAGGATTTGTTTTATTTGCTGCTAAGCAGAAACCCCAGAAGTATAGCTTTATATCACTGTTCAAAGTAAAAAAAAGAAGAGAGATCATGCTTTTAGGATGTTAGTTTTAATACATTTAAAAGATTTCAATCAGACAAATCATCTGGCTTTTTTCTTTTTTTGCTGTATTGAAAACATACTGAACCGTGACACCACTGTGTTGTATCAAACTTTTTGTGAAATTTTTTATATATTTATTTATTTATATTTCTTTATTTATTCTCATTATTTTTAAGACATCTAGAGTTATGCTGTGTTCACACCAGACACTGTATTCGCAGATAAGTTGTGCTATACAGGTGTAAATAGACGCATGAAGATTTTCAGTTTACTTGCTTCATTCGCGCATCAAATTCACTTCACAATAGATGCAGATTCACATCATGGGCAGGGCTTCTGTCTGCCTGGTGACTCTAGCTTCATTGCTAAATGGCTAACATGGATTTTATTGAGAGAGTAGCTGTGTTTATGTGCTTTAGAAAGACTGAAAAACAGCATTGATTCATTTGGAGCCGTGCCTGAGTCCACTAGATCCATTCTGAAGTGCACCCAGCTCTGTGAGCTCATAAAGTCCTCCAGAAACTATACCTGGATGATGAAAGCTTTCAGCGGTGCTTCAGACTGAGCTGAGCCCAGTTTGATGAGCTGTTGTCTAGTGTCGGCAGGAGGATTTTTCCCCGGGACACCAACACAAGGCTCTGCGTCATAATCACGCTCCTACAATAGAAAGCTCCTGATTGGTTCTGAATGTCCGCTGAAGTTCAGATTTTCCAACTCGAGCGATTCAATTGCACAAAACGCTCAACTTGCGCCACTACATTCGCACAAATTGCGTCATTGTGCCACCTCATTTGCGCGTATTGCGCCGCAGAATGCCTATTCCAGTATTTACATTGACCTAACATGTAAATCACTCACACTTGACACTTCTACCGCGTCTGGTGTGAAAGCAGCATTAGGTCTTTTTCTTGACTTTCCACAGAAACAGCAACGTGTGCGGCATGACATCACTTTGTTGCAGAGATGCTATTGATTAAATGCAGACAAAGTAGAACACAGAAGCAGCTTGATGAGGAAAGTGCGAGTATGTCTGCGGTCTGGAGGTATTATAAAATCGATGACAAAAATATTGACATAGTAAACTGTGAGATATGTAAACTTGCAGTAGTTGTGGTGCTATTTGTTTTTATATTAGAGTTGTTGAATGTAAGGTGAATTAAATAAAAAATAAGAAACATCCTGGATCTGTTTCTTCGATGTTCTTTATTTTTTATATATGTATTATAGAAGTATCGGATCGGGTTTCGGTATCAATAGATACTCAAAATCAAATGACTTGGACTCGAGGGCAAAAAAAAAACTGATCGGGACATCCCTAACTACTATATGTTGCTCCGTTATGTATATTAATGTAAAATAAAATAAAAAAAACTGGGAGAAAAAAAACACCCCATTTTCTCAGCAAAGGATCATGGCAACCTGAATTGTCCATCAGTTTTGCCTCTCAAAATCATTAACTTCAAAGGGCCTGTGGCTAGTTTTGAGCACTTTGGTTTGGAACACTTTAATTTGGCGGACATGATTGTGTTCCTTTCATAGTGCCCTTCAGAGGGCAATGTATCTCATTTGGAATGCACAGAGAAGCTCTGACAAGTTAAAGGCATAGTTTATCAACAAATGAAAATTATGTCATCTTTTACTCACCCTTACTGAAAACCTCATTCCAAACCTTAAACCTTCTTTCTTCTCTGCACCATAAAAGAAGATATGCTCATATAAGGAAAGGCAGTGAGGGTTAGTGTCATTTTTGAACATTGACTTTAAAAAAAAAAACAAAAAAAAAAAAATTCTAAATATTTGGCACAATTTAAATAAGTAAATGAGGACTGAAATTAAATTTTCTTTTAATTTACTGATTTCTGTCCCGTTTTCTGAGCTTGAAAAAGTCCACTCTAAAGGAATTCTTTATATCAGTTTCTGAACATTCTCAAATACTTTTGTTTCTACCAGGGACGTCAATTTCAACATTCTTCAAATATCTTCAGTCCCACTTTATCTTGATGGTCTGTTGAATTTAAATTATATTGCATCTACATGCCAACTAATTATCATTAGATTATAAGTAGACTGCTATGTTGGGGTTAGGGTTAGTAAGTTGACATGTACAGTACTTGCAAAGTTTCTTATAGTCATTTAAATGTCTGTTGAAGGAGCATTATCAACAGATATTAAGCAGAGAGTCTACTAATACTCAAATGAACAATCAAAATAAAGTGTTACCTCCATATTTCATCTAAATTTGGGTTAGTATAACCCAATGTTTTAGAATAGTCACCTAATGTGCCGTCTGAAATTTGGGTTTCTGCACATGAAAATAGCATCTTTTCATTCCACCCAAACATGAGCTTTTACAGCATGGTAAAATAAATGATCCATGAGGTAAATTAACCTCACACTTTTTGGGGACACCATTCTGGCATAAGAGCTCCCCTTAGTTTGTGAGAATTAAAGTGATATAATGCCTTGATGTTATGTATCTCTCATTGACAAGCTCTAGACGGGTTGAGGAGGTACGAAAGTTTGTGCAAGATGAATTATTCAGATACAGCTGAATGACCTAAGGCAATAACTAAGGAAAAGCAAATACATGAGAGGGTGAAGAAAGAAATATCCATATTATTTGCATATGTTTGGCCCAATAAGCTAAGGAGAAACGCTGCAATACACAAATAAGACATTTGCTGTATAAACATTATAATTTTTAGGTACAGGCCATTTGCATAATACCTAAATGACTTTAACCTCAGAAAATGTAATACTTGTCATAATTTGCCCATCTTCATGCTGTTCCAATGATTTGGAGCACAAATCATATATATTTATATTTTAACTGGAATATTTATATATGTATTATGTATGTGCGTGTGTCTGTTTACTGTGATGTCATGCTCATCTGTATTATGTGTTTAGAATATAAACACGGTGCAAGTACTTAACAGTAAAACTACAGGGCCATGTCTGTATATATATATATATATATATATATATATACAAATATACAAATAATGTTAAAGCCATTTTACAATGACATTTACATTTAGACATTTACCTAATAGGATATTTATTTATTATATATACAACAGGGTATTTACTTTGTTAACATCAAATTATAGAATCCAAATAAAATGAGGAATGATGAGTATTTTAAAGAGTTTATTATTATTATTATTATTATTATTATTATTATTATTATTATTATTATTATTATTATTAT
>CAIGQZ010035043.1:14625828-14640106 GCA_903798205.1 Danio tinwini | reverse complement strand
ATTATTATTATTATTATTATTATTATTATTATTATTATTATTATTATAATCATTATATTATTACTAGATGATTATTATATTATTATTATATAATAGTTATCTAATCAGTAGCATAAAATAATCTCAAAATTACAATATATGGCTTTTTGCAACAATTTCTGTGACAATAAATCATACAACAAAAAAGTCCTTATTGTGACAGGCCTACTCGGTAGAACAAACTCTGAAACTCAGAAACTCGTGAGAATGGGGATGTCTGCATATATGTCAGTCTGTCAGATGGCTTAAAACATCTTAATATTTTAAAAAACATAGTTAAAGTTTGCATAACCGATCATTGATGTTATCTCCCCATGACCCACCCATAAGTAAATATGCAGCCTTTCTTTTGATTACCTGGGCTGGGCATAGCTGAGATAACCAAGAAATGATGTGCTCCTATTGCACAGTGTTGCTTGTGATGAAATTTGTTGTGAAGAACGAGAAAACAATTAAACATGCTAGACTTTCTGCAATGGTGTCAAGAACTATGCCACATTACACGAGAAGAAACAATTGAATCTTGTGTCACAATGCCCATTTGTTGTTTACGAATCCCTTTGTCAAGGAAAGAAAGAATCGTGTCGAAATCGTGACAGATTTGTGTGATCAAATGTTTAGTTAGTTTGATATGAAGTAGATAAATGAGGCTAGCAGAGCTCAGCATGCTCAGTAAGTGCTTGACAGAATGAGAAAAGTAATTGCGGTGATCAGCAATTAATAATTAATGAAGACAACTCCACCTATTGGACTCAATCTTTACATTGGATATAGTTTTTCTTTTCTATTCTTTTTTTATACCCTTTATTCGGGAAGTAGAATAGATCCCCTTTACTCAGTGGACACAGTGGCACTTAATTACAGTCTATCCGCAATTAAGTGGAGTGCATTTGTTTTCCTCCAGACTGCCAAAGCTTTCCTTGAGTGATGGTTCAATTGGTGACAGTGAACAGAGAGCCACCCTGAACAAAACACAGGAGAGTAAAGCTTATATGGAGAACATACAGTAATGCATAAACACCAGATAATCCACAAATGATTCAGATTAGATGTGCAGAGTACACTGATGACAAATGTCTAAAAAATCCTATATCAAGAACCATTTTCTACACAAAAAAGTATATATACAGTTTATATCAGTATTATTAGCCCTCTGGAATTATTAGCCCCCTGTATATTTTTCCCCAAGTTCTGTTTAACAATTTCTCTTTATTTTTACAACACATTTCTAAACATAATAGTTTGTTCTGTAGACAATTAAAAACAAATATTGCTTAAGGGGACTGATAATATTGACCTTAAAATTATTTTAAAAAATTACAAACTGCTTTTAATCTAGCCGAAATAAAACTAATAGGACTTTCTCTAGAAGAAAAAATATTATAGGAAAAACTGTGAACATTTTGTGGCTCTGTTAAACATCGTTTAGGATATTGTTGAAACATTTGACATACCTTAATAACATTTTAACATACCTTACTAGTACCGGGTTGGACCCCCTTTGGCCTTCAGAACTGCCTTAATCCTTCGTGGCATATATTCATCAAGGTACTGGAAATATTCCTCAGAGATTGTGGTCCATATTGACATGATAGCATTACGCAGTTGCAGCAGATTTATTGGCTGCACATCCATGATGCCAATTTCCCATTCCACCACATCCCAAAGGTGCTCTATCGGATTATGATCTGATGACTGAGGAGGCCATTTCAGTACAGTGAACTCATTGTCAGGTTCAAGAAACCAATCTGAGATGATTCATGCTTTATGACATGGTGCATTGTCCTGCTGGAAGTAGCCATCCGAAGATGGGGACATTGTGGTCATAGAGGGATGTACATGGTCAGCAATAATACTCAGGTAGGCTGTGGCATTGACACAATGCTCAAGTGGTACTAATGGGCCCAAAGTGTACCAAGAAAATACCCCACACCATTACACCACCAGCAGCAGCCTGAACCATTGATACAAGGCTGGATGGATCCATGCTTTCATGTTGTTAATGCCAAATTCTGACCCTACCATCCGAATTTTGCAGCAGAAATCGAGACTAATCAGAGCAGGCAACGTTTTTCCAATCTTCTTTTGTTCAATTTTGGTAAGCCTGTGTGAATAGTAGCCTCAGTTTTCTGTTCTAGGTGACAGGAGTGGCACCCGGTCATCCGCCTCAGGGTTTGACGTGTTGTGCATTCAGAGATGCTCTTCTGCATACCTCGGTTGTAACGAGTGGTTATTTGAGTTACTGTTGCCTTTCTATCAGCTCAAACCAGTCTGGCCATTCTCCTCTGACCTCTGGCATCAACAAGGCATTTGAGTCCACAGAACTGCCACTCACTGGATATTATATCTTTTTCAAACCATTTTCTGTAAACCCTAGAGATGGTTATGCATGAAAGTCACAGTACATCAGCAGTTTATGAAATACTCAGACCAGCCTGTCAAATACTCAGACCAGCCACTTAAATCACCTTTCTTCCTCATTCTGATGCTCGGCCTGACCTGCAGCAGATCGTCTTGACCATGTCCGCATGCCTAAATGCAATGAGTTGCTGCCGTGTGATTGGCCGGTGAGTGTATATTGACTTGATTTCAGAAATAATAAATCAAATTGCAAAATAATCTTCTATTGCTTTGAAATAAATTTAACTTGCTCAACCCTAATGCAAATTATTTAGCTTGTTTTAGGTAAAAAAAAAAAAAAAAACTTAATTCTGACAATGTGTTTTACTTGATTTAAGAATTTTTTTATATTTAGAAACAAGACAAAAGCTATAAGTAAGAAAAGTTTTTTTTTAAGTGAGGGTTCTTTCTACAGTGACAGGCTTAGCACTGAAAGTGGGTTTTGCAAAAGCCACAGCTTAGGAAAAAGCAGAATTACTATGAATTTACAGAACAGTGGTGCTATGCAATAATCAATGTCTTTTGACCTCGCAATCCTTCTTTCATAAATGCATGGTTGCATGCCTAACATTGTGATTTGTAATCTCCTTTACTTTAAATCAAGCATGTTCATCTTGAAATCCACTTATAGGGGATAGTTCAACCAAATCTGAAAAATTTTTTGTCACCCTTTACCCACCATTTTTTACAAACCTGTTTGAATTTATTTCTTCTGTTGAACACAATAAAATATATTAAAAAAAATGTTAAAAAACCATTGACTTCCATTGTATTGTTTTTGATCTACTATGGGAGTCAATGCTTACTGATTTCTAGCCTTTAAAATATCTTCTTTTGTGTTCAACAGAACGATTTGGAACCACTGGAGGGTGAGTAATTAATGAGTAAATCTTCATATTTGGTGAACTATCCCTTTAAGTTGTGTAGGTCGTTTATGAAATACACCACAGACTGTTCAGTCCCAATTTGCTTTCTGAGTAGATGCTTGTTGGTGAAAGTCAGAAACAGTCTTTCAGTTTCAATATTTCATTGAAACGTGTGTAGTGTATGATTGGCACACACTTCTTCGATCTCTAAACTTCGATTTCTTCCAGTCAGTGGATATCAAACATGTTTAATATTGGTGTAGCATATCACAACAAAACAGGCATTTTCTGTGTGTGTTTGGAATGACTTTGTAAGATCACTTTGATTTCCTGATCTCCTGATTTCCTCATGGAGTTGAAAATTAACTGGACTTGAATTGAATGGACACTCTTGTCTCCCCTCTTTCCTAAATAATTCACAAAAACATATGCTGTACAATAAAACAATAAATGTTCTGATCCTGGAAAAAGAGCAGGTCACTGACCTCATGCAGAATGTCCATATACTTTATTTTGTATTTCCCTCTAATCTTTGGTATCATTTTAAATGTCTGAGTGATTGGTGAAATGGTCTCAGATTCACAGAAGTCACTTGTTTTATGAAAAAAAATCTAATCCTTTGGTCTTGGATGGGATGGCATCTCACAGCAGGAAGGTTGCTGGTTTGAGTTTTGGGGAGGGATTTCTGTGTGCATTTTGCATGTTCTCCCTGTGTTTACGTGGGTTGCTCTCTAGTGCTCTGGAGTGCTCTGGTTTACCCCACAGTCAAAAGACGTGGTATACTCTGTGATTCTCTGAGCTCTCTGGAAAGGTTTGCATCTGCAAACCTTTGACTGAGAATCGCAAAAATACACACTGAAAAATAAATTCACTGGATTTACTTCTTTTTTTTTTTAAGTAACTTTTTTAAACAATTTTAATTCAACGGGCTGAATAAAAAAAAAACTAATTAAATTGAGCAATATTCCACTTCATTTGTTTGTTTAAATGCAGCTTATATAAATTGTTTGCAACAATTTGCAAGGAACCATTTGTTTTTGGTGCATATGATTTTTTTGCCATGCTGATTTAAAAAGACAATTGGTCCACAAAGAAGGAATAACTGAAAGTTTACCTGAATGTTGAAGTGTCTGAAATAATCAAATATTTAAATCCATTCAAAATCGATACATGTTATGAGTTTTACTTATAAACACAATCTAAATTGAATCATCACATCAGATAACTTGAAGCAAGATCTAAATCATAAAATATCACAAATAAATTGCGATAAATAAATCTTATTATACAGAAGTGCAAGAAACAAACATTTAATCTACCTTTTGTGTTTGTTAAAAATACAATACATTTGATCAATGCATAAATTATTTAATAGCTTATTTTTATGTTGTGCAACATAAATGCTAAAGCAGATGTTGATTCAGAAAGAATTCACTATTGCAGATGTGCTAAAAATGTTTATGGAAGTAAACTAATTTAGTATTTTATGTAGGTGTAAGTTTACTGTTTATTTGTTTGTTTGTTTGTATTTGCAATGTTTTGCTGAAGTATAAAGTGGCATGCACATTTCAGGTTCACAGAGAAAACAACAAATGTCCTCTATTTATTCCATAACTTCATTCATTCATTCATTCATTTTTCTACGGTTTAGTCTCTTCATTCATCAGGGGTCACCACAGCAGAATGAACCGCCAACTCATCCAGCATATGTTTTACACAGCGAATGCCCTTCCAACTGCAACCCAGTACTGGAAAACATTCATACACACTCATTTACACACATACACTACAGTGCATCTGGAAATTATTCATAACGAATCACTTTTTCCACATTTTTTTTATGTTACAGCCTTATTCCAAAATTGATTAAATTCATGTATTTGCTCAAAATTCTCCACACAATACCCCATAATGACAATGTGAAAAAAGATTTTTTGAAATCGTTGAAAATTTACCAAAAAAAAAAAAATTGTTTATTCTATTTACCTATAGCGCATGTCTTGGGACTGTGGGGGAAACCAGAGCACCCGGAGGAAACCCACGCCAACACTGGGAGAACATGCAAACTCCACACAGAAATGCCAACTGATTCAGCCAGGGCTCGAACCAGCAAACTTCTTGCTTTGAGGTGGCAGTGCTAACCACTGAGCCACCTTGACGTCTTATTCCATAACTTATTTAATTAAATGGAAATACATTTTTTAGGTTTTTATGGCAGAAAATTGAAGACCTTTTTGTATAATGCAGTTTGAGTTAACTAGAAAGTCTCACTTAAATGTCACTATACCCATACACCCCCCTCCCCTCATTTAGAAAAAAGAAAGGACAATCAAACAAACCAAGATAAAGGCTGGAAAAATACAAGAGCTCTGAAGCATTCATATAAAAGTTAACAAGCATCGGGCATGGTGGAAGATAATAGAGGATCTCAATCAATGACTGCTGCATGCCTTTAGTGAAGGCTCGTTGGTAAGCTAATGAGTGTCAAATGGTCTGCAGCTGAAAGGTCAACCTTTATAACATGAATAGCATTCATCTCACCCCGTCAGGCCTTAGTCCTCCAGGGGGTCTAATTGGGAGCATGAGCCCAAGAAAGTAACCCTAGAATATGTGGTTTTCGCCATCTAGTTGTAACACCCAAGATCTAAGCTCCCATTCTTCCTGCATTAAAGACTTTGCATTTGCCTCTACTATTTCTTATATAAAAAGACTGCAGTTATAGTGATAATTATCTTCACAATATAGTCTAATGAGATCATGAACAAAAGTAGTCAGGCTTTGCTAAACAAATGTGTTGTATTGACAGGTTTATAGTTGGCTAATTGGTTTGCTGATTTTTCAAAAGACGGAAGTAATTGGCAAACTTGGCTGATAATGCAAATAAAAGGGTTTTAGGGAAACATAATCCTCCACATAAATCCCATTCTGGAGCCAATAATCCATTCTATATAGTGTATATACACTGGTACACTCTTCTTATATGCAGTGTATTACGCAGTATATGTTTACAGCATATGATAAAACCATAAGTGATTGTGAGAGATGATTCCATATGTTATTCCTTATGACAATTAAGCATGTTTTTTTCTACCTTAATCATGGTATTTGTAGTAAAACTGTGATTATACAAACAGTAATCAATCTGCCAAATTTATTGTAATGCAATTGTGGTTCAAATTTATAAGGGTTTTCCTCTGTACTGTACATTTCTATTTCATTTCATACTGTACATGTCTGGTGTCAAAATTATAAGTTTAATTTTAAAAGCTGGTTGAATGTCACAGCATTCAGGGTGTTATCTAACAGGAATACATCTTATGGGGAATGTGTGCCAAAATCATTCATTCATTCATTTTCTTATCAGCTTAGTCCCTTTATTGATCAGGGGCCGCCACAGTGGAATGAACCGCCAACTTATCCAGCATATGTTTTACAGCGGATGTCCTTCCAGCCGCAGCCCAACACTACACTGGGAAGCATCCATACACGCTTGCATTCACACACTCATACACTACGGCCAATTTAGCTTATTCGATTTACCTATACTGCATGTCTTTGGACTTGTGGGAAAACTGGAGCACCCGGAGGAAACCCACGCGAACACAGGGAGAACATGCAAACTCCACGCAGAAATGCCAACTGACCCAGCCGGGCCTTGAACCAGCGAACTTCTTGCTGTGAGGCAATCGTGCTACCTTCTACGCCACCATGACGCATGTGCCAAAATCAGGAATTGCAACAAAACATATAAATGATAATCACAAATGCCATCACAGGATTATGACTTCAGTTGTATTTTTGCATGTTACTTAGCTCTTCTGCAAAATGGCGTGACAAAAAAAAAATCCCATTTGTTAACAGCAATGATGTTTGGATTATGAGAATAATTTAATGCCAGCCAAGCTAGTAGCCATTAGCTTGTAGTAATTTGGCAGTTTTTATTTTTATTTTTTTTTGTCTGGAATATGTTTGAGTATCACAGACGGAAGGAAATGTCAAACTCCTGTACACTATTAGCTGGAATTTTTTATATAATCAAAAGCTAGAGCACTAAAATTACTATTCAAGTTAAGTTAGCTTTTGTTGCTATCTATAAATACGTTAATACAATAACATTGACTTTTGTTCCTCACAGGACCACAGTGCTATACACTACCTGACAAAAGTCTTGTCTCCTGTCCAAGTTTTAGGAACAAAAACTGACTTCTAGTTGATCATTTGGTATTAGAAGTGGCTCATATGAAAGGCAAAGGCTGCTAGATGCTCAATAATGCTTATGTCTGGTGACTGGGTTGGCCAATCCTGGAGCACCTTGACCTACTTTGCTTCCAGGTAATTTGATGTGGAGGCTGAAGTCATGCTGAAGAATTTGCCCTCTCCTGTCGTTTGTAATGTAATGGGCAGCACGAATGTCTTGATACCTCAGGCTGTTGATGTTGCCATCCACTCTGCAGATCTGTCGCACGCTCCCATGTTGAATGTAACCAGTACCATGAGTTTTTCTTAATCAAATATGACTATTCTATGAGAATCTTGGGTCCATGTGGGTTCCAATAGGTTTTCTGCAGTATTGATGATTGGGATGCAGTTGATTCATCTGAAAAATATCTTCTGCTATTTTTCCAAATGATCAAGTAGAAGTCTTTTTTTTTCCTCTTGCAACTGGGATCGATGACAAGACATTTGTCAGGTAGTGTATATTAACTTATGCTTAATTTATTTGAATATATAACATAAACTTGCAATCTATAATAATGTAACTGTACAAACGGTGTATAATCTGTAATCTATGTATACATTTTCTCAATCTAAATATACGTGTATGTAATTTGTCTATAAATAAACTACAAACTTCAGTGCATGCAACTTTGAGATGGTGTAAAATGAATATGAAGTGCATGTATATGAAGAATTGTAAAACCACAATTATTTAAAATGCCGTAGGTTTAAATAATATTTCATGTTGTAACTGTTGGGCAATTACATTATAGTCATTACAGAGTGCATATGTTAATGCTTGAATGTCTACATCTGTTGCTTACACATCAAATGTATTTTTTAATGGTAGGCTAATTAGCAGAATAATGCTTTGCTGCTAAAGTTAGAAGTGTATTAATTCTTACAGGGTCTCTTTTAAACATACAATTGAGTATTAAACTTTGAATACATAAATTGAACACAATTTATGATCTTTTCTTTCAGTTATTTTAAATGTATACTAATTACTAGGGCTGGGTTGAAAATATTGATTTCTCGATTTAAAAAGATTAGCATTTAGATGGACCAATATTCAATCCCTTGTCATTTTCAGCTGATGTGTGAATAAAACTTAATGAACTATATGTTGCACTTCTTCTATCCATTAAATCACTGTCAGATTTAAAATCGCAGTAAGCAGTAAAATGCTAATACGTATTAAAGCAGTTTTAGTGCTTTTTAATGTAGCGTGCAGAGCAATGCAAGAAATGACTGTGAATGAACATCAGAAAAAAACAGTACAGCTCATATCATAGCTTATGCTTGTAGACAACATCACATTTATTTCAGCAAAGACATTCAACGTCCATAAAACTGATAGTTAGTATATACACTCACCGGTCACTTTATTAGGTACACCTGTCCAACTGCTCATTAACACAAATGTCTAGCAGCCATCACATGGCAGCAAATAGGCTACAATTAGCAGAGGCTCAACAAAAATGGACAATAGAAGATTGGAAAAAATGTTGCCTGATCTGATGAGTCTCGATTTCTGCTGCGACACTCAGATGGTAGGGTCAGAATTTGTCATCAACAACATGAAAGCATGGATTCATCCTGCCTTGTAACAATGGTTCAGGCTAGAGGTGGTGGTGTAATGGTGTGGGGGATATTTTCTTGACACACTTTGGGCCCATTAGTACCAATTGAGCATCGTGTCAACGCCACAGCGTACCTTAATATTGTTGCTGACCATGTCCATCTCTTTATGACCACAGTGTACCCATCTTCTGATGGCTACTTCCAGCAGAAACCCTAAGACTGGTTTCTTGAACATGACAATGAGTTCACTGTACTTAAATGGCGTCCACAGTCACCAGACTTCAATCCAATAGAGCACATTTGGGATGTGTTGGAACAGGAGATTTCCCAAAATAGATGTGCAGCCAACAAATGTGCAGCAACTGCGGGATGCTATGCGTGTCAATATGGACCAAAATCTCTGAGGAATATTTCCAGTGCCTTGTTGAATCTCTGCCACGAAGGATTAAGGCAGTTCTGAAGGCAAAAGTGGGCCCAACCTGGCACTAGTAAGGTATACCTAATAAAGTGGCCAGTGAGTGATGTCGTCTCAATTTTTGAAAATCAATCAAATCATGAAACTGGTATGATGGTCTTTCTGTAATTGTTTAATGTTTTACAATGTAAACTTTTTTTGTATTCAAAATTAATCATAAGTATCATCAATAAGTAAAAATGCACCATACAAATAAAGTAATAGCTGATGTTTTATCAGACGCATGGAAAACAATATGGTACGGGAACACTCTTTTTAGTTCTGCTGTGGAGAATGATAAATACTACATTAAACTGGCAGCTTAACCTCCTTCCTGTCTGCCCCACTAATCAAAAGTCCCCTTGGCTGTGCCCCTAGTCCCCCGGCTGGTATGAAGAGGGCACTGCCACGCTCGATTACTTCTCTCTTCCATAACCCTTTTGAAGCAACAGTCCTGCCCGTCTTATCACTCTATGTGGTCTGGCAAACCCATACCTCAGTCCATCTCTGAGTTTTAGGTCAGATTTTACCTCAAATTGATGTAATATATTTTTTCCCATCGAAAAAAAAAAAAATGTTCTGCATTTTACGCAGTGAATACATTACAAAGAGGTAAGAAGGAAGACTGGCACTTTCATAAAACACTGCAGGCGTCCAAGCAAAGCCCCCTGTGAATGGCATGATGGTAAGTTATCACAGAGCAGCAGCCCACTAGACCTTCGCCCATGGCGAGCATAGCCAAACCGGGCCTGGTGTCACATTTTAATAAGGACTCATTTCTCATGCTATCAAAATCTCAGTGCCCGAAGGCAACATTGCAAGCTTCAAGTGAAAAATTCACATCATCTCAAACTCCATCTAGAGAATTTTTTTTTATCGTTTACAGGGCCTTCAAAAAATATTGGCACCATTTGTATATGAAAAAGCCACTATTGTTTGGCTTTTTGGTTATTAATAATAAAATAATAGTAATAAAAAATATATATACAGTGTTCACCATAATTGAGTACACCCATTTTGAAAATGAACATTTTCATTCATTTCTCAGTGAATATAGATAATATATGTTGGTACATTTGAGCAAAACAGATTTATTAAACTAATGTATTTATTAAAATAATACTTTAGTTGCAGATCATCTTTAGAAATAGAAAGATAATACATTTAATTTCATGCAAAATGTTAGGGGGAACAAACTTACAAACTACATTTCAAGAATTTATTTATTACACTTCTGCCCATTTTGGAAGGGCACTTTATATCCCTGACTAAAAAGGGCATGTGCACTGCACAGGTTGAGCCTTATGTGTGCACATGCCACATGATGTCACACGTGTCACACCAAGCATGATAACTATACATATAATGATATAGCTCTAAAATCGTTTTAAACAGTGTTAAAGTATAGCAGTTTACACCACAACTACAACGATAAAGATATAGAGGAATGATATTGTTGGGATTACTTTCAGGACGATTATTTTTACCTGATTTAACAAGACTTTAAAATGTAATCCATTGAAAATGAAAGCTCCCGCTAAAGATACAGGCGACACTTTTGAGAAACACACTGCTTGATGTTAAGCCCTCTTTTAAAAGTTTATTTTAAAATAAAGACATTTGGTTATGTTATTGGAAACAATGAAAAAAATACATTCAAGTTATTAAAGTCATGCTGGGAAATTGAAGTATATAAAAAACACAGGAATCCATTGCTAGTTTCAGTGTTTTTGTGTATAAAAATTTTGTAGTATAAATAGTGTAAGTAGTGCGTTCACACTGAAAAAAATATTATAAGTGCATTTTATTACCCGGATGATGACCGGTTATTTAACCGGTAAAATGAAGTTTGGAATAATGGACTCCTCACGCACTCAACGGTGGTAAAGTCTAGATCGGATATGTTCCATTTGGGACAACACTACATACATGTACTATGCTGTTGAGTGTGTAAATGCTTAAGTACATAGTGCAGAAGTGCAGAGTGTATAGACTGATTTTACACGGCTTCCATTTACAAAGCAAAATTGAGGCTGCGGTGGGAAGAAACCCAAAAGAATCGCTTGAGTCACACAGGAATGTTGTGTACCTGGCTGTATATCTTATCAGCGAAGAGAAAGCGACACAAATTTATCATTTTACCACCGTCCCAGTGACCCGAAGGTCCATTCTGAATGGAAAGTAAAAATAAAAGAGATAGTATACCTCATGTTCTTCTAAGTGAAGTGAAATGCACTAGTCTTTCTTAAACACACGGTTTAGGTGCCATTTATTAAACTCAAGTAATGAACTGATTCTTTCACTATATTAGACTTAAGTCACAATACCGAATTTCGGTACTGAAATTTAAAAAATTACAATTTCTCACTAACATTTAAGCACTGTTGAATGCAACACTGCTGATTTGCCATAGTATTCACCAGTGCTCAACAGAAATTACTGTGATTGGCTAAGAAGGTCATCAGTTCACCCACCACCTATGTTTACTGTGTGCAAACACAGACGAGCGATCCGCTGATCTTTGCAGCTTTAAACGCTCTAATGTTTGTGTATCTTTGTTTGCACTCAGTGAAGAGCGTTAAACTGACATCACAGTCACAATCACAGTCATTTCTGTTGGCCGCTGGTGAATACTATGGCAAATGAGCAATGTTTAAGAACATCCTCATCCGTGCTTAAATGTTAGTGGGAAATGGACAATTTTAAAACTTCAGTTTATCGCTCACCAGGTCACATAGGCTGGAAAGCGTCCCCATGGTGTTTACCTGGTGCCATTAACTAAAGCCTAGGAGGACACTCTTTAAGAGATTGTGATTTTATTTAATGTCTAATATTCTTTTAATTGGTTAAATTAAACTTAGCTGAATTATATTAAAGTGATGTTTACACCATATCTGCATTTTGAAATTGCGGCAACAGCTGAAGGTTTGTAGTCCACATCATGTTGTTGCAATGTCTACAGTGCTGATCCTATACCTCCAGTGTTCTTCCCACTGCAGCCTTGCTTTTGTGTTTAAAATGGCAGCCGCATGAAATAAGCATATAGTGTCCCATTTGGGACGTACTGTAGCTTTTGTTCAGATGTGGTAGTAGCACACTGAGGACACTTGCTGATTACAAGGGACAATGCCAAATAAAAAGCATAATCTAAAAACAAACAGATCATTGTCATTTGTCTGTGTGGACACAAATATATTTATCATTATATTTATATTTATTGTTATTGTGCTTGGTTTATTCCAGTCCTTCAGGAATTCCTATCAGTTGGTAGTGTTAGGAATCAGCCTGGGTTAAGATGTGTCTCTGTCTTGTCCCAGTGGATAGTTTGTGTTGCCAAAAAATCTCAAAGAGCTGCTGGTGAATTGCAGAAGTTAGTTTGGTCTTGTGGTCAAAAAGTCTCCAAAACTACTATCAAAAAAATAAAGAAAAAAAAAGGCCTCTCTTCCATCTTTATCTTTTTGGTTCATTTTTTAAGCAAAATATCAGAAACTTTTTTAACAGTTTTTGAAATAAACTCTAGCAACCCCATTTTTAAACTCTTATTTTTGGGTGGCTGGATAAAAAACTGCAGCTTTGTTGCTCAAATTGAGTGTTGGGAAACATGAGCCAGCTGGAGGGTGCATTTTGTTGGCCACTATTTCCGCTGTTTTTCCTTCCATATGGATCTCTGGGAAAAGCATACTGACTGTGCCACCCAACTGAGACACTGAAAAAAAAAGAGGAAGAGAGTTATGCAGAAAACTGCTGGAATGCTCACCCTCCTCCTGGCCTTACACTAGATAAAAGCTACCATTTTACTAAGCTGCTTTAACAGCTCTATATATACCTGCTTGACTTAGATGAGTGATGATATAAAAATTGTCACTTCTTTAAGTGTATGAGGATGAAAAAGTTAGTATGTTCATGTGGAAATGTCAGGCTGAAAGTCTTACTCTGTTTTTTTTATATGCAGTCAAGCCTGAAATGATTCATACCCCTGGCAAATTCTGACTTTTTGAAAGATTTGTTCATATGTAAATAAAAGTTTATTTTTTATTTTTTCACAATGATGCCTCTCGTACATCATCTTATTATCTTTTAGGAGTTTGTGCCATTTCCAGTCAAAAAAGACTGGTTGGGTTGAATAAAAGTAACTTTAAGTGAGATTTTGCCAGAGGTATGAATCATTTCAGGCTTGACTGTATATTATTATTTTGTGTTTTACATTTTTGTTAGGAGTTAAAATCTATCTGTTTAATACCAAATATGGGTCTATATATGGGTATATCTGAGCTGATGTGAAATGAAATTAACAAGTAGATGCCATTTATTAGTGGAGTTTTGCTTTAATTAGCATTCCTCTAACAAGTGTGATGTTGAATGCACATTAAAATCAAAAGGTGGCAAAACAGCAGTCATCGAACTGGATAATTACAAACCTTCAGTATAAAAGGATAATTATCACAACTTGGACTGTAAGCAGAATACATTAAATTGTTCATCCTTTTTAACAATAGGTTGCCATGGAAATTTTTTTTATTCATTTTCCTTTGGCTTAGTCTCTTATTTATTAATGGTCGCCACAGCGGAATGAACCTCCAACTATTCTGGCATATTTTTTATGCAGTGAATGCCCTTCCAGCCGTAACCCAGTACTGGGAAACACCCATACATATTATCGTACTCTCTCTCACACACACACACACACACACACACACACACACACACACACACACAC